>JAVJIF010008903.1:0-144795 GCA_038442645.1 Agave tequilana | reverse complement strand
TAAGTTCTAAAATTCTCGTATTTTTTTGTGCAGGTTAGCCTCAATCATTTGTCATGGTTGATATTGTTCAAGTTTTAAGTTTTGTGATGAGGTGAATTTTTGTTAAAATCTCTAAGATACCATGATCTTCGTTATTATGGCTGGACAATTAGGAATGGTCAAAATATGTTGGATAGAGTTTTCGCATTCCTATCATTAATTGTGTCGACCAAATGACTCACTTTTACTTCTAACCTATTAGAGATTTGTAACAATCCGTTTAGGACAAAATACAATCATTTTGGACTGAATCATGAATTCCATTTTCTTTTCTAAGTCAATAGGTTCTTCTTATTGTGGTTGGCAAGGAAATTAGAGTAGGATCTTTGATTTGGGAATTAGAGAATTGAGTCCACTGTGATTTGTACTTGTCGTGTAGACTCAAGGACGCTGTGATTTGTACTTATCGTGTAGACTCAAGGAAGGCTTCAAAAGTCTTTTCTAAAGAAGATTTTTCTTCTATAGGTTCATCTTGGTATGGAGTATATGAAGCTGTTTGTTGGTAAGGTTATTGATGGTGACTTGGGGGATTTGTATCTCCACTAACTCGATGAAAGTGGTGACGATTGTCCCATTCATGTTTATAATACTTGGATTGGGACATATATTAATTCGGATAAGATCAATCTGGCATACTTCGTTGATTAAAGTTAAAGTTATGTAATGTCGGGAATGGTAATATCCGAATTGAAAGAGGTTAGGGTGAAATATGGACTTGAATTATAATCAGAATAATTGTAATTATAATCCATTTACAAGAACAAATAAAACAAAGAAATAAACAAATAAGAAAATAAAAAAAATCTAGCCTATATTAGGATAGAGGTCTAGACGACTCCTAACTGTTGATTTCCACATAGGTATATTGCAGAACCTGACCAAAAGTCAATCGGCCAGGTAGAGGCTAGATTGGTGTGAGGTATTCGTGCCTAAGCGATAGGCCTAATTATGCCAAACCACCAGCCTTAGGGTTTCACCCCTCAAACCCCAACTTAGACACCGAATTGGTAAAGTTAACTTCTAACAACCCCCCTTAGGTCAATCACTAGTTAAGAAAGAAATGTAGAAGAAAAGATTATAGTATTGTTATTATTTTATTTATAATAGAAAAAGGGAACAAAAAGTGATAAAGAAAAGTGTTGGTACAAAATCAGATTAAAAAGAGATAAAATAAGAATATTTAAAATGGTTTTGTTAATTCAAAAGAAGAGAAAAAAGAATTAAAAGAGAAAGTGATGATTGAAAATTGTTAAATTAAACTAAGAAAGAAAAATAAAAAAAAGATAAAGGAAGAAGATTTACCTTTGTTGTAGATTAACATATCATGATTAGATGTAATGTAATGTAAAGCAAAGTAGTAGAAAGAAGCACATGAAAATGCTAGACGTTTGGTAATTTCTCCTCCTACCAGAATAAAAGTTCCCATTGAAGCGGCTAATCCCGTGCATATTGTATGCATTGGCCAGATTGAGTACGATAAAGGAAAGTGAGAAACCTTCATTGATTGTCACCTTCAATATAAGCTTCTTGAAGAAAAGATTACGTAGTGCCACTCTATAATAACTCTCTCTCTTTTAATCATGTACTCTTTCTAACTTAAAAGAAAATAAAAAAAATAAAAATAAAAATTACATTGAAGAAGAAAGAAAAACCTAAAATAAACTAACCTAAATCTCTTTATGGAGTGGTGCCCCTTCTACATTCGAGGCATGAGGGTATTTATAGGAGAAAACTAGAAGGATAGGAAGTGTATGAAGATAGGGAGAGCTGGCTATTCCTGAATTTGAATTCTCCCTTATCCCAAACTTGATTTATTTATCTAGAGTTTTATGTAGAAATTAATTCTGATCGGCAGCTTATTATTGTGTTGATTGTGAATATGACTTATCCAATGACAGGACTGAAAAGAGTTATTAATATAAATTGTAGCCCTTTAAGTCTTCTTTTTGAATCATCTTGAATCATAGGATTTGAGTTTAGGTAGCGAAAGTTACGATTGAAATGCTAAAATATATCCAGTCTAAATTTGAATTTAAATTGCTTCATCTCATCTGTTGATCTTCTCTCTATCCATTTGTTCTCCTGAATTTTTAATTTGTCTTCTAAAATTGATAAGATATCGATTTATTTTCAGTGAAACCGATAGGGTCTTCAAACAATCCATTTTTCTCTTAAAATAAGATGATATTATCTTATCTGATATATCTAATTTTCAAATAAGATAGTTTATGTAACCTTTGGATTTGAAGTGATTCGCTTGATTTGCTTGATTTTTTGAATTATTTAGATTTAATTGGATAAATCTGTCAATTTCTCTATTTTCTTCGTTAATTACATTGCATACCATTGAGCATAATAATATATTAAAAAGCAAAATTTTATTTAAAAATAAATGAAGAAAATGTGACATATGTGATACAAAAATGTTCAATGCACGTGCACAATCACAGTCACAAACAAGCTGAATCTTACGTGGAAAATTCGAAAGTGAAAAGAACCACAAAGAAAGAGAGGAGAATTCCGCTATAACAATGGTGATTACAAGTGGGCTTCTCTGGTTTGCTAGGATTTCTGGATTGAAACTATCATCCTCCTCCACATTGGGAGGAATCTGTTATTTATAAAGGTCATATATACAAGATAAGGCTAAAAAATTTCGCTCAATTTGAATACTTAAGTTCCTTATTCTGATGGTGTTCAAGCTGAATATCTTGGTTTGAATTGGGATAGTGGAGAGTCCATCTCCATCTTCTGGTCTATGCCTCGCTAAGGATAAGGATGAACTTTTCTTGGGAAGTAACTGTCTCAATTGGATAATTATTAGACTTAAAGATAGAGATCCCTCTTCAACCTATTTTATCTCTTTTTTTAATTGCCCGACCCGCTTGAAATTCAAATTAGGCGAAGACTCTGGATTTGATGTTATGGAGGTGGCCACGCATCGCATAACCTCTGAAGGCTCAATTGACACGTATCATGACTCAGGTGGGTCAGAAAGTGACCATTACAAACTCCATAGTTTTGTTATCATCAAAAAAGGGGAGATTGTTGGCCCAAAGGCATATCACTTTAGCTTTAATAATGATTAACTCATGTTGTTATAGTATTAATGATCTTGTGTTATTTGGGTTTCAATTATTCGATCAAGATCTTAGTTGGTGTTTAGCTTCAACAATAGATTCAAAGTCAAATTTTGAAGTTAGCACGTGATGATTTAAAGAGCTCAATCTTAAAGATCACATCAAGTACTCAAGTGTAATTTAGCTTGATGGAATCAAATTTGAAACTAGTCAACATTGAGAGGAAGATTTATTCTAGAGAAGACTTGAGTCACGAGTTTATAAGTTTAGAATCTTGTATAAAGAATAGATTAGTTTTAATTGCTCAATCTTACACACACAAAAGTTTTCATGTTTCGGTTTAAACGTGTTGAATTAAATAAGTCTTGCCTTTTCGATTTAACTAGAATATGTTTTTGATTTTATAAATAGATTTCATGAAAAATAAGTTTATATGTTTTATATGTGTATTGGGTATCCATATACATTATGCTCCAAATGAGTTTACAAAACTTTTTTTGTATTTATGCAGGTTTTGGAAAAACTAGATTTCCTTTACAAAGCTATATCTAAAAATAATTCACATGTCTGTAATTTGAGTTGATTTTTTATCACACATATTTATGTCGATTGTATTTGCATGAATTTATATTTATAGAATTTATGAAAATTTATTGGTATTTAAATTGGATCTAAAAAGTTGTTTAAAATATTATAAAATATAGTTTTTGGTTATTGCTGGTCAACCACACCGTCAACCAACATGCAAAAACGTGCACATCCCAAGAGGTAAGAACTCGGTCGACCAATCGATCGACCGCGATAGAGATTGATCGACCAACCGGTCGACCAACTATGTCTGCAAAGCTTCGGGTTTTCTCAGTCGACCGGTCAATTAAACGTTCCGTTAAGTCTGCTCGACACCCTTCCAGTGTTTTGGCTGCATGTTTTATACTATGCATGATAGCTAGGGAGCTTTTACAAAGCTTATCTTTAATCCATGTTTATATAACTCCATGAGCTTTATCATCATCAAAATGGGGGAGATTGTTGGTCAAAGGCCCATCGCACTAGTTTTGATAATGATTAACACATGTAATTACAGTGTGAATGCTCTTGTGTTATTTAAGTTTTAGATATTAGATTAAAATATTAGTTAGTGTTTAGCCTCAGTAAAAGCTTCAAAGTCAAATTTTGAAGGTAGCATGTATTGATTCAAAGAGCTTAAGCTTAAAGATCACATAAAGTACTCAAGGCGGGGTCTAACTCGATGGAATCAAGTTTGGATTAAGTCAACATTGAGAAAAAGATTTATTCAAAAGATGACTTGAGTCAAGAGTTTATAAGTTTAGAATCTTGTGTAAAGAATAAATTAGTTTTGATTGCTCAATCTTATATGCACAAAAGTTTTCGTGTTTCAGTTTAAACGGGTTAAACTAAATGAGTTTTGTGTTTTTGATTTAACTAGAATACGAATGTTTGATATGTGTATTAGGTTCTATCCATATATATTGTACTTCAAATGAGTTTAAAAAACTTGTTTTTGTATTTATGGATTTTTCGAAAAAGCTAGATTTGCATTTCAAAGTTTAATTTTTAGAAAATACGATTTTGATTTCAAGATTGATTTTTTTAACTTAAAAACAAGTTCATATGTTTGTAATATGTGTAGATTTTTTATCACACATATTTATACCTTATTGTATTTGCATGAAATTATTTTTGTAGAATTTTTGTAGTATTATTGGTATTTAAATTAGATTTAAAAAATGTTTAAAATATTTCAAAATATAGTTTTTAGGCTATTGTCGATTGCCGCACGGTCAACCATAGTAGTGCCGGTCGATCGCATGGTCGACCGACATTCACAGACATGCACAACCAAAAAGGATGAGAGCTCGATCGACTATCCAGTTGATCTCAATAGGGATCGACTGACTGACCGGTCCACCTACTATGTCTGCAGAGCTCTCAGGTTTGCTCGGTCGACTGGTCGGTTAACTGTTTCGTTGAGTCTGCTTGACACCCTTCTATTGTTTTTGCTATATCTTTTTATTTTTATTTTCAATCGATGTGATTAAAAATGTGTTATAAAGATAGCTTCAAGGGCTACATTTCTTATTCAATAATCTTTTTCTGATTTTGACTTTAAAAATAACAAATATTGGTTTGAATACAGTTCAGTTTTGAAAACCAGTTTTCTGATTTGGCACCTTTCAGTATTTTGATCATATCTTTTTGCTCCGATATTGTATCGATTTGGTTCAGGTTTCATTAGAAATATAACTTAAAGATCTACAAATTTTTTATGCATTTCCAAATTCAAAGGGTATTGGCCTCAAATAGGATCTCTTAGTTGGCTTATCGTGCAACTAGTACTCTGGACAGTCGGCCGCCCGGTCAACCGCCAGGCTCCAACAGTTAGAATTCTAGTCGTTGAATGGTCGACAGGCATTCAACCGACAGGACTTTTTGACAAGATTTTCAAGAGCCTATTTTCCTTCTTCAACAGAGTTGTCTCAAAAGTTTTAGAGCTTCATTTCTAATATCAAAAGAGAGTTTTCAAGAGTGCTTCTTTTGAGTTTTTCAAAGGATTTTCTTGAGCTTTCCTTTCTCAAATCTATCTAGCTTTCATGCACATGCTTGGGCCTTTTATTACTAGATCTATCCTATAGGATCCTTGTTTGTGAGAGAATTTTTTTGTTGTCAAGAGTGTTGATCACAAGGTTTCTTTTCTTGCATTTGTAGAGTTGGAGGTTTTGGCCTTGGCTAACTTGTGGGTTCATGTGTATTGTTATTCTTTCGGAAACAAGTGAGGGGCTTGCGAGTCCAAGAGAGTTCTTGAGGGACGTCAAGGTATTGTGGCACCGAGTGATCTTGCTCATCGATTCTATTAAAAATCTTTCATTGCGGTGAAGACATGAATGTAAAGCAAGTGCTCGAGCCTTGAAATAATTCTCTCGTGTTGGTGATTGTTTATCTCTCTCTCTCTCCCCTCTCTCTTTACTCACTTGTGTTTATATATCTTGTGTGCTCATATTATTTATAACGTTATAAGCTTGATATTAATTGTGCTTAACTGATATACATGCTTGGGATTGTTTAATTGATATCTTATATGCTTTTATTTCTTGTCTATCCTTACATGCGTGATATTTTTTCATATCCTTACACTTGTTTACACCACGCGAGCTATTGAAGCACCTCAACTCTTAATCAAAAGGAATATTGAGGAGATGTTTTTTGATCCTTTCAACAAGAATTCGTCTTCACTCTTTAGTTATCATTTGTGTGTTATTTTTAGTTAGTGTATAAGTTTTTAATTTTCGCATTTGATTAGTACATCACCTATTCACCCCTCTAGGTGATTACATAAATAATATAAACAAGATTGGATGCCAGTCATCCCCGGGAACCTACAGTGGAACCCTTTTTCAGTTACACAACCTGTATTCTAGGTCCACCTAAAATATAAAAGTTATCTTGCCTATCAATTACCCACCCCACTGTAAGTTTCTAGTGCCAGTATTACCTAGATTACTGGGTCTGATCAATAATAGTATTTATAACATGTATATAAGATAATAAGATTTTTTAAGTAATTTTGGTTAAGTAATTGTGTCGTTAACATGTAGTGATCATGTATAATTGGCCGAATTTTCCAAGAAAAATCAACATACTGGTAATCTGGTTTTCCTGTAATTTTTCATTATTTATGATTATTTTTTATGTATTTTTCTAAGGAACAAACGATTAATAATTCAAACAATTCAATTTCCAAAAAGCACTAATTATACTAAGAGAAAATTCATATTGATTTTATGCAGACACAAACTGAAAGATTCAAGGGCCAAATACTTAATCACTTGTACAACAATAAATCTTCGAAATTTGCAAATTTTCTAAATGCTAGAAAATAAATAAATAATTTAAATAACTAATTGTTGACACTCTAAAAAGGCAAACTCCAAGACGGCTCTGCAACAAATCCGAACGATGTCTAAACTTGTCGACACTTGTAATGGACAAGTCACAGACAGACTGAAAACCTGCTCATACCGGATAAACAAACCGGTGACTTAGACTCCACTGATCGAGTGAAGCAGACAGTGAACCAAGTATTACCTTCTAAAGAAGCCCAAAAGGCTAACATTTAGCTTCGCTGCAAGCTTGATCTAACTTCACAGCAAGCTCAGAGTAGTTTCATTGTGAGCTCACTCTTAGCTTCGCTTCTGAAGCTAGCTCAAGCTCTATCAAAGGGCTATCTTTTAGCTTTGCTGCAAGATCTTTTCTAGCTTCACTGTAAACTCCCTTTAGCTCCGTTGTGGGCTCATTTGTCAGCTTCGCATGAAGCTTAGCTCCACTGCAAGCTTTTATGATCATTTTTTACTATTTAAAAATCTCAGCACGAGATTAATATGATAATATCACTTTGGGCAATTAATTGTCATCAGCTTTTTAGTCCTTAGTTGGAGAAGATCTAGGGAAATTCCTCACTTAATGAAGCAAATCATGCGATTGGTGTAACAACCCCAAGCTAGTTGGCTAATTAGCTTTGCATAAGGGTTTCCAGCTTCGCTCAAGCTACATTTGGCTTCAGAGTGAAGCTTCAGGTGTGAAGCTAGACTGGATCACTGTGCTAATCTTTAGGGAGCAGTTACACCCCACAAAGCCTATAAAAAGCCCATTGCAAGGAGGGGCTCAGGGCTGAGCTTTTGATTGGCAGATTTTTGCTGATCTTTTTGGATAGTTTTCACAGAGACTTGGACGCTGGGCTGAAGATTCCCCAAGAGATCACTCTTTAGCTTTCGATTTTTCTTAGAGAATTTCATTTCTCTTTCAGGGTGTGAATATCCTCAAAATCTTCCTCTCTCAAAAGATTTTGGAAACAAGGGCGAAGGAAATTCTAAAGCAGAAGACTCAAAGACTCGATCATTCACATAGTTAATGGAACAAACTGATCGCACGCTGACCAGAATTCCACCAGCATTTCAGAAATCTCAAGAAGAAATACTTGTAATCTTTTCATTTTTACCTGTAATTCTTTTGACTTTTGTGAAGTTTTCCCACTTTCTCATCAATGAAAAACAAGATGGTGACTCCGTTGGGCAAGATTTTCTTTAACAACAAGAAAACGGTACCCCAATGCGATGATGAGACCCTTGAGTCTACTGCTAAGACATTGGTCATCGAATTTGACTAAAAAAGATCTGAGCAAATTCTCTTTGAGGAAGGCTCAAACCTATCAATGTACGCAAATACAGGAAGATCTTTGTGGCTAGGTCTCCTCTAGCTACTGCATGAAAGCAAGTCTCCGATGAGATGAAGAATGTCACCTGCAGGCCTAACTCAGTCTTAACTGAGACTAAATTAGCTTCGCGCCAGCACCTGTATGCTATGTGTGAAGCTAAACCAGCCTCTAATGCTATCTAGATTGAAAAATTCACTTCAGCCTCATGCAAGGCTAATGGATCTCTTGTTTTAGCTTCGACAGAAGCTCACATAGTCTCTGACCAGAAGACTACTTTAGCTCTTCACAGAGCTCAACCACGCTTCTCCTGCGAAGCTAAAGGCAAAGCACTCATAAGTGCTATCAGCGCAGCTGCAGTACCGTCGCTTCCTGCTGCCAAAGCTTTTAGCTATAAAGCTAGGTTTGAAGCACCCCCTGGTGCTAACAGCGAAGTTACTTCATTTTAAAAAAAGAAGTGCTCGATCCAAAGTGCTAAAGCACTAAGTGCTCAGATAGCTTCGCCCTACAGCAAAGCTGTCTTAGCTTCGCGCCCGGCCAGAAAATCTGCCAAGTCTAGAGTTAAACCTAAGACTTTTCAGTCCATCAGGGCTAATGTTCAGCCTGAGTTTCCATGTTAGATCAATTAGGTCCGACCCATACAGACTTGCGAGAATTTCTAAGCAACAAGCGGAGTCTCACTCTAAAGAGCGCGTTCACATCTCGCTGTCCAAGCGCGAACAAGTAGGGTATCAACTTGTGACAATACACTCTGCTAACTATTGTCTGGGGCCAATCCCCCCAACATCTCCTCCGAACAAACCATCAATATTCAGTCGGTTGTTAACCCAAATCTCTGAAGAGCCCAAATCTAGGAGGAAGAGGAAGGTAAATAAGCTTTACCTCACTGCAGCTTCTGTCAACATGACGGGCAGAGGAAGGGATTCGATACGATCCCGAAGATGAAGAAAGGGGGTTTACGCACCCTCCTTTAGTTTGTCAGATTCAGACTATAGCCCCGGCTTAAGTCAGGTCTTGGTTGAACTGGAAGGTGCTTCCGAGGCACTGGATCTAGGATAGTAATACGCTAAAATTATGAACAACCCTCCTACACAGAGGCAATATCCTAGAACCACTGAGAAGCCTCTTCCAGTGGTCAGACGATAAAGAAGAAGCTAGAGGCTATGCTTCCTCCGCCGTAGTCAGCTCTGAGCAAATAGGGAGTGTTCCAGTCAACATGGCTGACAATAATCACGTGACGATCTATGTCGACATATGGAGGCCCAAGAATAGACTTTCAAAGCTCAGCAAGAAACTCTGAAAATATCTAGTAGATGTTGGCACAATTCTTGAACAACTAGAATAATGACAACAAGACGGTAGCAATCATGATGAGGAGGAGCACCCAACAATGAACCTCCTAATATTGAAAAGTCAAAGGAAAGTTCCACAATTGATGTCGATGTCATCAAAGGCATCCAAGCTCAAATTGCATCCCTAGCTCAGAGGGATGAACTATAGAAAGCAGGGATGATGAGTCCTTACCTGTTGGAATGGGACTCAGTTCCTCATCCGCCAAATTTTAAGCCACCTACGTTGCACATGTATGATGGCAAGAGCTCGCCAAATCAGCACATCTATTATTTTCGGTCACAAACTAGCAACATGATAGATAATGATGAAGTTATGGCTTGACTATTCATTGACACCCTTAAGGGGGTAGCCTTGATTAGTTTACGAGCCTTCCCAAAGGCTTCATCAACTCTTGGGTGGACCTGAAAACCCGGTTCCTTTTTCGATTTTACGAATATGATATCAAGATGACCATGGACAAGCTTCTATCAATAGTCCAGAAAGGAGAAAAATCTGTGCAAAAATATATTGAGAGATTCCGCAATCTGTCTCTCATGTGCCCTGCATTTGCCCTTGTCCATGTTGCTTCAGATGTGTCGGCATAACTTCCTCAACAGAAAAGAAGTTCGTATCGAAGTTGTCAAAGCTCATACTTGAAAGGAGCTTGTTAAAGAAACAGAGATAGCTGAGAAATCAACTAAAAAGTTTGAGCCCTCAGTGCCCAAGAACAAGTGGGGGGTCGCACCAAGGGGCATAATGTAGCCCAGTCTTCCCAATCCAAAGGGAAAGAACTGAACGCAGTTGAGTTGTCTAGAGAAGCTCCACGAAAGCAGAAAAGGAGCAGCGCCAGCAACAACTAGGAATTCAAGTTTTCGCTGAGATAATATTCATTGAAAGATAAACAGGTGGTGACCATCTTCCACCTACTTAACAAAGTTTACAAGCTCAAGTTACTTATAGTTCGGCGAGCAGAAGAGGTGGGGCGTACAAATGATTCCAACTACTGCCTCTTCCACAGGATAGTGCATCATCCCATTAGCAGATGCTTTGTCCTTAAGGATAAAATTCAAGCATTAATGGATACTAGAATTCTGACTCTCAAGTCAGAACAAAAGAAAGTTACCGCCAACATGGTGACTCTCAATTTTGAGACATTCCCGAAGACGACTGTCCAAGATGGATTTGTCCCAGTCCCTAAATATAGACTGGATCTCATCAATCCAACGGCAGAAAAGCAGCAAACTAAGAGCCTCATCCCAATAACGACAAAATCTGGAGAGATCATGTGGATCACCCTGACATCGTTTAGGATGGGCAATGGGAATCCAGCAAGCCCAAGCTCAAATGCAAGTCATGCAATGTCGTCTTCCTCACAATGGATGTTAATGCTATAACTATAGTTTCTCTCAGTGACTCGGAAGAAGTGAAACTCACCTCAGCAACGCAGCCCGCTACCTCTTAGCAGTAGGTACCCGGACTGGAAAACAATACTTACGACAGTACAACTAGACCCCCGGTGTGACACAGCAGTCAACGATGTCCGGAACAATTGCACCAATTCAGGCCTCGGCACCATTCACATTACTGGACAAAGAGAAGGAAAAAGAAATTCAATTTGACAAATAATTAAAAAGGATCCTTCAAGGGGCTCAACGCTTCTTTTCGCTTCGGCATATTGACACAACTTGCCAATATCCTAGCTCGTATCATTCTACATGAGGTACTTCGACTCTCAAAAGAGACAAGAAAGATGCTTAGGGATGCACTTGTTGACTCAGAGTCCTTGCACAAGTACCTGCAATCCGTATTAATGACAACGGTGCTCCATGCCCCAATGTCATTTGGTGCAGCGACAGGTGCCATCCGTTACCTTCACTCCCGAGGACATGCTCCTCAAAGATAATAAGTAGGATAGACCTCTGTACTACACTGGGTGCATTGGCTCTACATGCATTGAAAGGATCCATGTCGATCACGGGTCTGCTCTGAGTATCATCCCAAAGAGACTTCTCACTTTCCTGGCATCCCACTAAGTAGGTTATCGACCACTACTACAACCATTTATCATTTCAACGCCAAGAGCAGTCACCCTCTGGGCAAGATTTGCCTCCGATGCCAAATAGGAGACTTAAAATCAGAAGTGACATGTTACGTCATTGATGCTGATACTCTTCATAACCTCTTGCTCGGACAACCATGAATCTGTGCCAACTGGATCGTACCCTCCACTTTGCACCAATGCTTCAATATGTGGGCAATGATACTCTAGTTCGAACAGTGTTCACCAACATGTAACCGTTCAAAAGAGTGGAGAATTACATCACTGATTCCCTGCTCTACTAAGAGAATAATGAGCCAGTGAAGGAACCGTTGCCTAATGACGTTGACAGTGGCAACGAAGTAGACACAAAATCAGAAGAAAATGCACTGGCTACCTTTATTCTGAAACCAATTGTAGCGTATCTAGATGATCTTGATTGTAATAACCCTGCCGAAAATGAGGGTGAGTGGTCCTTAACGAAAATATTGCTTTGGATTACTCTTTGTCTGTTAAGGTTGTATTTAAAACTGTCGACATTAGTTTCTTGCCCATGCCTTTGCCCATCTCTAAAATGGAATGCATGCACATAGAGGCAATGAAGGATCTGTCTTCATTGTCCCTCCTTCTAAAAGGGACGAATCACTGATTGTATTCAACAAAGGCCAGGTGAGGATCACAACATCCAGAGAATCAGACGATGACTTGGAACCCCCACAATTTTTTCATTACGCACGATCAACACACCGCAAGATGGAAATGTTTGGATATAGCTTGAATTGTGGAGATGGTTTGAATTTTAGTAAAGGACGGCGCATCCCTTGCAACCTTTCGTACCAGAAGAAAAATCACCCAATTATTACAACCGCATATGCAGGGGGTTAGGATATATCACTCCATCCCCCCGGTCAAAATTAGAGTCGACGAGTTCCTACCCTCGCAATATTCAGACTCGTCTGGTTGGGACTCTGATATTAATATAGGGGGTAGTCTTTAAGAAACTCTTTGCCAACATGCCATCCATTAGTTAGGCAGAGCAAGATGAAGATATTGAGCCATTCGACACCAATTTGTAGCCTCAACAACTGGATCTTCAATGAAAGAAGTGTTTCGAACAACGCAAACCTCCAATCGAAGAAAAAATAATCCAAGTCGATGTGGGTGATCAAGCACATTCAAAGCTCTTCTCTATAAGTGTAAGCTTATCTCTAACAGAGAAGCAAGACCTCATATCTCTAATACGAGAGTATATAGATGTCTTTGCCTGAAGCTATGAAGACATGCCTATCCTCGATCCTCAGGTGGCTCTGCATCATCCCAACATTAAACTAGATGCTAAGCCAGTTAAGCAATAACAATGACAGTTTTAACCCAACATCATGGAAGCAATCAAAATTGAAGTTCATAAACTCATCAAATGCAGTTTCATTTGAGAGGAACAACACCCAGATTAGGTTGCTTATATTGTCCATGTGCTCAAGAAAAATGAGAAGATCAGAGTTTGCATTGACTTCCATGCTCTTAACAAACCTGTCCCTAGGATAAATTTTCATTACCCTTTACTGATGTCATGATCGAAAACACGTGTGGCTTCGAAAGCATGTCCTTCAGGATTGACAATATGTATGGCTTCGAAAGAATGTTCTTCACAGATGGCTTTTTAGGGTACAATCAAATCAAGATGCACCTGGATGACAAGAAGCATATGTCATTTAGAATGCCACTGGGGGTATATTATTACACTGTAATGTCGTTTGGATTGAAGAACACGCGTGCAACTTACAATGTGCCATGAGCATAATTTTTCGTGATCATTTATGAAAAACGGTGGAATGCTTGTTGACAATATTGCAGTCAAAAGTCACAACAAAAGCAATCACTTCGATGACTTGAGAACCGTGTTCAACATCATGCGGGCTAACCAGCTGAAGATGAACCTTACCAAGTCATTCTTGAGAGTGTCAAGCGGTAAATTCTTTTGATTTATTATCACATCTAAAGGAATTCACTTTGACCCTGACAAGTCAAGGCCATCCAGAATATGCAACCTCTGAGAACCCTCAAAGAGCTCAAAAGTCTACAAGGCAGACTTACCAACATCCGAAGATTCATAACAAATCTTTCGGGCATTTGCCAACCATCTACACGATTAATGAAGGAAGACATTTCCTTCATATAGGATGAAGCTTGCCAAAAGGCTTTCGAGGATATCAAAGAATACCTCACCAAGCCCCCGATCCTGGTAGCTTTCATTTCGAGGAAACTATTCTTGCTCTATGTGCGAGCTATGGACCACTCTTTAAGCGCTCTTCTAGCAGAGAAGAACGATGAAGGCTTCGAGTAAGCCATTTGCTACCTAAGCAGAACTAAGCAGAACTCTGATCAGAGCTGAATCTCGATATAACTCTATCGAGAAGGAGTGTCTACCTCTTGTCTTCGCTATCTAGAAGACAACATTATTTGGTTGGCTAAACCATACATGTCATTTCAAGAGTCAATCCCCTACGTATTCTCATGACGAAGCGAGAGTCCTTGAACTCTAGACTGGCTAATTAGGTTATTCTACTGTCTCAATATGACATGACTTTCTCCCTCAAAAGGTGGTCAAAGGTTAAGTTCTCGTAGATTTTCTGGTAGCTCATCCAGCCCCAAAAACCTCAAAACTACACACAGACATTCCAGATGAGGTTCTCAAAGCTAACATGACTTCAAAAGATGATGTACGACAGATGTTCTTTGATGGTGCATTAGGAGCAAGCCCCATAGGTAAAATCATTGCTAGAGTAGGGGTGGTATTTGTCTCGCCAGAGAATCATATTCTTCCTCGTGCATTCTTATTGACAGAATCCTGCTCCAACAACGTAGTTGAGTACAGTACTTTGCTCAATGGCCTCAGTTCGCTCAGCAAATGGGGGTACGGTACCTTGAAGCTTATGGTAACTCCAAATTGATTGTCAACCAAGTCAAAAGAGAATATGAGATTCATCATGAAAACTTGATATCTTATCATCATGCAGCCATTAAGTTGGCCAACTCGTTCGAAGGCTTCTACATCAGCCATGTGTCTCGCCTCCAAAATATAAAGGCAGATACTTTAGCTGTGCTCACAGCTACACTGGCCTTGTCAGTTGACACCACTTATCATCTTGTGATCGCTACTCATCATCTTTTATATCTAAAGTACGGTTTTGAGGTTAGCGAAGTTCATGCAATCTCAACAAACTTCAAACCGAAGGACTAGCGATTCTCGATCATCGACTATGCTTTACAAGGCATACTGCCCAATGATCCTAAGAAAGCAGCTTCTATTTGATAAAGATCTCAACGTTCTACTATAATGCAGTGGTAAAGACGCTGTACCGCCATTCATATGACGATTTATTTCTTCATGGTTTATCCAACTCAGAAGCGCGAAAAGTACTTAAAGAAGCCCATAATGGCATATGTAGTGCTCATCAACCAGATCCGAAGCTCAAGGATCGACTGCACAGACTCAGCTATTATTGCCTACCATGTCGCTGACGCAGTCGAATATGGAAGAAAGTATAAAGCATGTCAAATCCACGCAGATTTCATACACCAACTCCCTGAGGTACTCCACCCCACAATCACCTCATGGCCGTTTGAAGCATGGGGAATCGACGTAGTAGGACCTATCAGTCCTTCATCGATAAAAGGTCATCGGTTCATCCTTTAGATAACTGATTACTTCTCAAAATGGACAAAAGTTGCACCGCTCATTGAAGTTAAAGTCACTAATGTGATCAACTTCATCAAACACTAAGTCATCCACCATTTGGTGTCCCTAGGTAGATCATCCACGACAATGGTCCCCAATTTGTAAGCCAATTATTTTATCGGTTGTGCGACAAGTACCAAATTCAGAATGTGGCTTCAACTACTTACAACCTTGCTGCCAATGGGTTAGCGAAGGCATTTAATAAGACAATCATCAAGCCCCTCAAAAGGTTCATCTCTTCAAGTAAGCAACATTGGAACAAGAAGCTCAGTGAATGTCTTTGAGCCTACCGAATGACGGTCTGAACTTCTACAAGCAATACACCTTTTTCTCTAGTTTATGGTGTGAAGCAATCATACCACTAGAGATACAAATGTCGTCACTTCATGTTGCTCTGGCAACAAAGATGACAGAAGAAGATAATTACAGATTACGTCTCTAAGATTTAGAAACACTGGCGAGAAGCGACCACAAGCTAAACAACGCATTGAGTTGTGCCAAGCTCGAATCTTGAAGACTTCAACAAAAAGGTGAGTCTTTCAGAAAGGAGATTTGGTTTTAGCTATCAGGCGACCTATAGTCATGACACATAAAACCAAGGGCAAATTTGAGAAGGACCTTCATGGTAGCAGCATTCTACTCAAACAGAGCGTACCAGCGAGCAAATTCAAATGGCGACACACTCATGATACTGATTAATGGCATGTTTTTGAAAAAGTACAATCTCTGATCATGTTAACACCAACCTCTAATTAAAGAAGTACTGACATGACCATGTTAACATTAAACCTCTGGTCATTAAGGCAGACTTGTCGATAATTTCTTCTCCTCTAAGAAATTCCTATCCCCTAAGTGGAATCAATTTCATCTCTGCTTCGTTTGGACCATGGTTTACATCAAGCTGCTGTAATACACGATGTTAACATTGAAGAGAAGACGAAGGTAAAATTTTCAAATTTAGCCTTGTCACTCTTCCCATTTGGAAAAGTAGGTCATATTTTGAAGTCGAGTATGCTTGAACAGTGATTTTAGGCACTCTTCTTCCTGATCATTCCTCTCGATCCAAAAGGATTATGACTATTCAATATGTAATATTGGCATGTCTACAATCATTCCTTCACCTCTGTCATTCGGCGTGTCATGATTCGACCTAGCGATGAGCTCGATCAAGGTGAATTCATTGAAGAAGGTTCGTGAAGCATCTCTGCAGGACCTTTCCAGTGTTTCTACATTCATGTCTGGATTTCGGTGACCAACTGCAAACCTAAATCTTGACTATGATGAACTAAAATGAAGCCTCCCGAGGAATCTCGACTTAATCGATAAATTTCATGCACGGCTTATGTTCCATGTCTTGACTTAACGACCGGCCGAGAATCAGAACCTTCATTAGGTGGCACTACATCAGGAATATCGACTTACTCGACAAATTCCCTACGAAGTTTGTTCTTAACTCTTTAATCTTCAGCGAGATTCTAGAGGTCACCAGTGGAACGTAGAAAAAAACACTTCAAATGACACGATTCGAAGCCTTCGGTAAATAATGCTAAAGGAAAATATTGGCTTCAAGCCCAATATAAAGTCCTTGATAACTCATCATGCTGAGAGGATAGCATGGCTAGCCCAATTCAAACGGTAGTTGGTAGAGGCAAACAAAATCCGTTGATAGTTTAGAGTTTGCTAAAAATCCTAAGAGACCTGATCCCGTTTGATTCCTCCATAATCCTCTACTAATTACCTCCCATGAAATGATGGATCCACATAGAAGATGAGTTATGTTCACCTCTGACTTTTCTATATGTAATGGTGGCATGCCTTTAGTCACATCCTCTGCTTCTCGATCGGTCGAAGCTCAACTTCCCAACCTGTTCATTCAGATATTTAGATAAACTGACTAAATAAGTTTATCTGATGACATATCAAGTCGAACACATTGAAGAAGGCTCGAGACATCTTTTTGCAGAACTTTTCCAGTGTTTTTACATTCATGCCAAGGTGTGTTGCAACCGATCGAACAATCGAGAGTAGAGAAAAAGTCCCCTAGGGATAGGTGGAACCTCTCTATCAATCTCCCCTCAGAATGTACAAATGATTATTCTTCCCAGTGAGAATTCATTTTAGTTTTCATGATAATGATTATTTTTGACGACTTTTATGAAGCACTATATCCTATTCCCCAGCAAAATTCTCTGGGAATATTCTCACATTTGCAGAAAAAGGTCAATTCCACCAAAGTCCTTTACCAATTCTCCTCCATGAAATGGTAGAACCACAAAAACTATAATCGTTCCCCCAACGAAATGAATTACTAATCAAGTCCGTCACGTAAACCTCTGACGACAAAAATTCTGATGTATCCCTAGCGGATCGGAACTCTATTGTCATTCTTCTCCATAGGATAGCAGGGCCACTCAAATTATGTAGTCAAATGCTTGTCACGTTAACGTCATACCTCAGACAGCTCTCTTTCAATAGTTTACGAAGAATGATCAGTTCTTTGTCCTAGCGGAGTTGCCATCTTGTTCTCTATTGATGAGAAATGTGGGAGAACTTTATAAGAGTCGAAGAGAATTACAAGTAATAGTAAAAAATATACAAGTATCTCTTCTTGAAATTTCTGTAAAAGTGTGTCGGTGGAAGTCTGGTCAGCGCGTGACCACTTTGTTCCATTGACGATGCGAGTGATTGAGTTTTCGGGTCTTCTGCTTTAGAATTTTCTTCTCACCTAGTTCTTAAAATCTTTTGAGAGAGGAGATCTTGAGGGTATTCGTACCCAGAGAAATAAAAATTTTCTAAGAAAGCTCATAATCTAATGAGTGATCTCTTAGGAAATCCATAGCTCTCTTTGAAATCACTCCAAAAAGATCAGCCAAAATCCTCCAATCAAAACCTCAGCCTTGAGCTCCTCCTTGCAATGGACTATTTGTAGGCTCTGTGGGTGTAAGTGCTCCCTAAAAATCAACACAGTGATCCAGTCTATCTTCACGGCTGAAGCTAGAATAGTTTCACTTTGAAGATAAATGTAGCTCGAGCGAAGTTGGAAACCGATTTGCGAAGCTAATTAGCCAACTGGCTTGGGGTTGTTACACCAATCCCATAGTTTGCTCCATTAAGTGAGGGATTTCCTTTGATCTTCTTCAACTAGTTAAGGAATAAAAAGATCATGGCAATTAACCGTCCAAAATGATATTATCACATTAATCTTGTGCTGAGATTTTTAAATTGTCAAAAATGATCATAAAAGCCCGCAGCGGAGCTAAGCTTCATGCAAAGCTGAGAAATGAGCCTATAGCGGAGTTAAAGGGAGCTTACAATGAAGTTAGAAAAGAGCTTATAGCGAAGCTAAAAAATTGCTCTTTGATAGAGCTTGAGTTAGCTTTAGAAATAAAGCTAAGAATGAGGCCACAACGGAGCTACTCTGGGTTTAATACGAAGCTAGAGTTGAGCTTGCAAGGAAGCTAGATATTAGCCTCATGGGCTTCTTCATAAGGCAATACTTAGTTCACTGTCTGATTTACTAGATCAGTGGAGTTCAGGTCACTATTTTGTTCATCAAGGATGAACATGTCTTCAGCCTGTCTATGACTTGTCTTTAAGAAGTGTCGACAAGTTTAGAAATCGTTTGCACCCGTTGCAGAGCTGCCTTGGAGTTTATCTTTATAGAGTGTCAACACTAATATTGAATAAATAAATAAAAAGTTAGTTTTAGTAACCACAATAAGGCATAATTTATATAAAGAGGACTAAAAGCACTCACCTGAGTTTGCCACAGATCTGGATATTTTGAATTAGTAGACTATTTTCGGAACCTACATTCAATTTAATATCAATCTAGATACATGTTATAAGAAATATTTTAATTTAGGTTATTTTAAGTAATTTGGTTGCCAAGATAATTTTAGATGTTTGAAATATGTTTGGTGATTTTTAACCAAAAAGTTTATTTAATGTTCTGGCTTAATTTCCTAATTTTTGGATTTAAATAAGCTTAAAATCATTTAAATTTTCTTTAACGGGTCTAGAATTCTACATTAAAGGGTCTGGATCTGCAACTGGTCTGATCTTAATGGGTTTGCTGCTCTGCACAGACTCAACTGTCAGCGTGTTTGTGTAGGTGGGTCGGGTTTGTATCTTGCACAGACCCGATTGTCTGCGGTCTCCATTATGCCTGGCCTAGAGTTTTCCTCAGCCAGAAGCACTATTGGCTAAGTAATTCTCTCGGTTATCACCATGTCTTGGCCGCTGAGAGTGGTTGGTCTTGGGTTTAGGTGATTTTTAATGTAAAGAAAATTTTCTAAAATTCTTAAAAATTCATATTAATAATATGATTGGTTTCTGGACGTACTGGATTAATTTACTAGGTCTTTCGGTGGAGCTTTGTGATGAAGTTTGTGAAATTAGTTAGCGCGCTCAAACATGTTTGATGAAATGCCAAATTTAAATGAACTTACAAAATGTGAAATCACTCACCGGAATCGCTTCCCCTCAGTTTAAACTTCGTCTACCCATCCACAGCACGATAGTGATCTCGCCTCGGGTGAATTTGGAAAGGGGAAATGAGAGAAGACTTGAAAAGTTTGGATTGTTTATAAGGTTCTCTTAGGAGATTTTCTCATAATATAATGTAGACTAACACCCCAATTAAATCCTGGGTGTAATTTGGACATGGAGGAAGCTCATAGGTCAAGTTTGGGCTATTCGTTTGAGGTTTTAATCAGTCAGATAAATTGCTCATTAAATTTGAAAACTATCGAGAGCTTGAGGGTTAAAATTAATTTCATTGATCCTTTGCTGTCACACCAATGCGACACAATGGTACATTTTCTGGGGTCTGCCATGGGACCCGAGTTCTATTCCCAGCGGTGAACATTTTTTCTTCTTCCATTTTATTTTTTATAAGTCTTTAAGGATGTGGGCCTAGTTGGGCTTAGAACTAAAGAGAAAATGAGAAGAGTATTGGTGTGGGCCTAGGCTTCATGGCGTCAAGTTAAATGAAATGTGAGAGGAGGAGTATGGGCTTGGGCTTTGGGGTCCGGCTTAGTTTTCATCCTTTTTCCTTCTATTATTAATTATCAATTTGATTTGTAAATTATTATTATCATTATTATTACATATATAATTTGCATTGAGATATTAATTATTATTTGGTTTTACTTATTATTATTGATTGTGATTATTATCTTTATTAATTATATAATTGTTATTAATATATAATTGTTATTAAGCATTAGTATTATGATTTTGCATTTGTATCGAGATACTATATTTAATATTAATTTGTGTATTATTAAATGAGGATATTACATCCTCCCCACCTAACAAGAAAACTTCGTCCTCGGAATTTAAATTTTGCAAAAATAAAAATACCTATCAGGGAAATAATTGAGGATAGCGATCATGGATGCCATCTTCTCGGTCCCACGTCACCTCTCCTGGAGAACGCTCGTCCCAGGGTACTGGACAAGTAGAACAGATTGGTTCTTCAGGACTTTAGTGCTACGATATAGAATAGCCATTGGTCTCTCAGTATACGACAGATCTGATCTAAACTCCAACTCAGAATGGTCCAAGGCATGACTATCATCTTGGACATATCTCTGTTATTGAGACACATGGAAGATCGTGAAAGCCTTCAGAGATGGATGTAATGACAATCGATAGGCCACTTCTCCAACACGCTTCAAGATATCGAAAGGATCTATGAACCTCAGACTCAATTTCCCTCGGCTATTGAATATGATCACACCTTTCATTGGAGATATGTTTAAGAGTACATGATCTCCAACTGCGAACTCCAGAGTCTCTTGTTTAAGTCTGCCCAAGTTTTCTGTCTGTCTTGAGCCATCTTGAGAGATTTAGGATGATCTTAACTTCTCCATCATTTGGGCAATAACTTATGGTCCCAAAAGTCTCCTCTCACCAACATCATGAAAGTACACCTAGAGGGGGTGAATATATGTAAAAGCTAATCTAGGACAATTGATGCGGAATTATAAATTTAATTACTAACACACTGTAAGTCACCTAGAGCGGGGGGTGAATAGGTGATGGCTAATCTAATGGTCACTTAATGCCAAATGATGCAAATAATGCGAAAGCTAAAAACAATTATGACCTAATTAAATCTTTTACACTAAACACCACGTATAACCAAAGAGTGTTGCCGAATTTCCCGTGAAGGGCTCTGGACAAACTTCTCTAGATTCCCCTTGAATGGTTGAGGTGCCGCGTTGGCTCTCTTGTTGAATACAAGTGTTAGCAACAATCCCACGCAAGTATATAACAATATGAGCACAATATATCAAGCATGTAAATATAAAGACAATATAAGCTATGCAAGATATAAAGGAGATAGAGAGAGAGAGAGAGAGAGAGAGAGAGAGAGAGAGAGATGGCAATCGCAAACACAAGGGTATGTTTCGAGGTTCGAGCACACTTGCTCTACATCCCCGCCTTCGACACACGAAGGATTTTCACTATGCAAGATCCCAATGGATCTCTCCTCGGTGCCGCAACACCTACAAGCCCTCGGACTCCCTAGTCCCGTACACACCGCAAGCCCATCGGCTCGCTAGGCCGCACCTCAAACAACCGAGTCCGCACCCGAACTCAAAACAACGACGAGCACACTTGCCTGTCTTCTCAAAGAACAAAGAAAAGATCTTTGGTGATCACAACACTTTGATCACCTAAAGTATTCTCACTACAACACACCTATAGGATGTATAATCAATGGATGCTCAAGTGTGGTGTGAGAAAAACAAGGATGTGAAAGGTGGAGGAAAACTCAAAGACTTTCTTTTAACACTCTTGATAAAACTTCCTTTTGATTGGAAGAATTAGCTCTCAAATATGTGGAGAAAACTCTTTTAAAAGACTGGGAAAAACTAGCTCAAGGCTCTCCTAAAATCTTGTATCAAAACAATGACAAGACCCCTAATTTATAGGCTGCCAGAAAACTAGCCGTTGGGATCTGTCAGAACTGCCGGTCGACCGGCCCGGTCGACCGCCAATGGTCAAAAATCCGACCGTTGGAGCTACCGGTCGACCGGTGCGGTCGACCGAACTTTCCAGAGAGCACTGCTCTCTGGAGCGGTCGACCGGCACGGTCGACCGTCCACCAGTACACAAAGGCGTGCACGTTTGTGCACGTCGGTCGACCGGTCCGGTCGGCCGACTCCTGTATTAGTCGACTATTAAAGGTCACTAGTCGACTTATACGAAGCCTGAAACAGTTTTTCTGGGATAAAAAAAGTTTGTCTTTTTGGCTCATATAAAATCCCATAAAATACTAAAAAATCTACAAAAATAGTTTTACCAATATACTTTGATATACAAACATGCTTGCACAAAATCAAGGCATGTTATAAAAGATTGGACTATTTTTGTAACTTGAAAATATTTGGCTCAAGATAAAAACTGTATTTTCCAAAACATGTTTTCTAAACTTTATTTTTCCAAATCTTCATCAAATACAAAAACAAGATATACTTTTAAGGCATAGTGTGTATGGATATGATCCACTACACAATCATAATGAAATATCTATGTTTTTGTCATAAATCTCTAAACTTGGTTTTGGTTAAAAGATAAGTACATGAGAAACACCAAAAATCACTTGAAATACTATTTTGGTTTTTGGTTAAAATCTTTTATGAAAACAAACTAAATCAAGAGTGTGTGTGCATGGTATACTTGAGCAATCCACTAACTATCTATCCTTTACATTTTTAACTAAAACAAAAACAAAATCTTATACCTAGACACAAGTCTTCATCTTCTTGAAGTCTTCACTTGAAGGCTTCTCATCTTCTTGACTTGGTCCAAGCTTGATCCAAAAGCTCATTGGATCACACCGTGCTAGCTCCAAATCTTGACATTTTATCCTTTGTTGAGCTATGCACCTACTAAGATCTTGATAATGAATCTGTCACTAATTAAACACAAGATCATTAGTAAATATAACTTCATGAGTTGATTATCATCAAAACTAGGGTGATAGGCCTTTGGGCCAACAATCTCCCCCTTTTTGATGATGACAAAACTCATGAGGTTATATATGCATGGATTAAAGTAAAGCTTCAAGGAAGCTCCTCCTTAACTCATGCATAGACATAAATAGTAATATATGACAATGAAGCTCATAAATATGTATGCAAATGATGGAGATGAAACAAAATAAATCTTTTTCTCCTATTTGCAAAACAAAACATATATGCATAAATAACAAGGAAGACAAATACTACTCCCCCTTAAGCAATGAAAACATGCATATATATACTCAAATACTTCTCCCCCTTTTTGTCAATCATCAACAAAGGGTTCAAAGTAAAATCAAATCAAACAAATTTTTCTCCCCCTTTTTGTCAAAAACAAAGAGATCAAGAAGGGGTAAATCAATCAATAAAGATTTATATGCGATATACATTCATGAAGAGGAAGACGCTAAGTTAGCTTCCTTACACATATGCATTACATGAAGAAGGGATGACAAGCCCTAACTCACATAACACATATTATGTAATGCATAAGAGGAGATGTGAAGCTCCCCCTACACACGTATATCATATAAAGAAGAGTTGTCAAGCTCCTCAATTTATAATATACTCAACATGAATCCATATGTAAGAGAGATGTTAAGCTCTCCTTGCATATAGGAAATACAAATCAAACATTTTGAATTTTTCTTTAAAATTATTGAACTTACTTAATAAAACACATTTTGAGATATCAAATCAACATATTTTTTTTTTATTTTGATATCAAATTTGAAAACATATTGCATAAGCTTTAAGAATTACCAACTGAAAGTTGAATTAAGCTTAGCAACTAGATCACATATATGTATGAAAACATAATACCAATAGAAATTGATATAATTTAAATTTGAAAGCATTCATACATACAATCAAAATACGAGTATATAAAAATCATATTGATACCAATTGAAAATATCCAATGATACCAATTGACGAGTAAGCTTATCATATACTCTACCATATGAAGAGATTGCACTAGTTAATATGAAAATATTTTAAAACTAGTACGAAATCCTTCAAGCAAGGAATAAAGCAAAAATGTCAATTAATCTCAATATTCCTTTAAATCATCACACATTTTTTATTAAAAACAAAATTTATATTTCAAGATATATGTATGTTTTGACAACACAATAAGTATACATATATATCTCTTAAACACAATTGAGTCCATATAAATAGATTTGCATTAAAGGCAAATGACTCAAGAGGTATACATGTATATCTTAAAGTTTGGCAAAATACACATATACATGAAATGAAAACACATGATCATGAATCAAATCCAAAAAGAGAATACAAGTTTAAAAATGTATGTATCATCAAAACCAATCAATACAAGTACATTTCATGGGTTCAAATAAGCATTCAAGCACAAATATAAATAGATTTATTTGTGGCCCACGATATGTACAAGTATAAATCCTAGTGTTGACAAAAACTAACATATAAATTAATATTCAAATCATGAAGCATCAAATTTTGAGAAAAATAGAATCATGTGTCAATCTCAAAAAAATTATTTGAAGAATAAATAACTAGTATAAATTGTTTTTGGAAAACTAGTTAAAGATCCTTCAAATATATCAAATCTTATGTTTTTCATAAACATAACTAGATACATAAAAATTTAAGTACTCATGGTCAATAAAGCTCAAAAATGATTTTAACAAAAGTGTGAGCGTTAAACGATCATGTAAATAGAATTTTTATGAAAATAGTCAATGAAGCTCAAAAAGATCATACAAAACTACGAAAAATCATTTTTCATCAAAACACTAATCTTCATGGTATATGTATGATTAATCTAAATCTAACAATACACATACATATCCCAAATCTAAAAAGAGTCTATTAATGATGTTTGCATGAAGGCAAGAGACTCACGGGTATACATGTATATTTATTAGATTTGAATTAAAAATACATATACATGAAGTAAAGCATAAGAAATTGGCAAAGCATGTATAAATGAGAATCATCAAAACTAGTCTATACATATGCATATAGTGGGTACAAATGAGCATGAAGTGCAAATATATATAAGTCAATTGTAGTTCACTATTCATATATGTATAAATGCAAGTTTGACACATTCTACATCTAAGCATGTAAATACCACATAAAGCACAAAAATCATATAACATGAACATGCTATGAATATGATATATGTAAAAGGCATGTACATAAAAAGTAGGAGTTTAGAAATTGTTACCAACTCCAAAGCTCCTAACATGGTGGTTGTCCCACCAAAACCTCCTTGATAGCGGTGCTCCAAATGTGTGTCCATCAAGTCCATTTGCATCCACAATCAAGGCACCAATTCTCTCACGTTTTGTGAGAGCCCTCACCTACATCACAAGCAAATGGTGGGGGTTTTGGTACCCATATTTTCTTGTAGGGTCCACGGGGGTTAGCTTTGTTGTAAGGAACCCAAAATCTTTTATTCTTAGCAAAATTAAAATGATCTAATCTATCATAACAATATTTTGCTAAATGGCCTTTGCGGCCACAATGTGTACATACGTACACCTTAGTATGCTTATGTGTAGGAGTGTGATCATGTTGTGCAATATAAGCATGATGATGTGCATGAATGAATGGAGTTTGTTTCTTTGAAAACAAAGACTCCAATTTAGTATGATTGAATGCACATGTGCTCAAATTAGAGCTCAAACTATCTATTTTATTTTTCAACATATTTTTCTCATTAGTGGTGGCATGTAAAGCATGATGAGATAATGAATCATTTTTCTTATTTCTTTTAGAAACAAATTCCTTTTCTTTTTCAACAAATTTTCTTTTCAAAGAGTTATTTTCTTGCAAAACACTTTCTCTTTGTTTTTCCACCAAATCAATTTTATTTTTCAAAGTAGTGTTCCCTTTAAATAAATCATTCAATTTTGAAAGCAAGGAAACATTCTCATTTTTCAAATCTTTATTTTCTTTTTCTAAGTATGCAATCTTAGATTTGAAAGAATCATTTTCTTTAAGCATACAATCAAAATCCTTTTTCAAATTTTTGTTATCTTTTTCTAAACATGCAATGCTAGATTTAAATGAATCTTGTTCTATATGCATGCAAGCAATGTTCTTTTTCATATTTTTATTTTCTTTCTTAAGCATGTCATATTTTTCAAGAATAGTTTGACAAAATGAAGTGAGCTCATCATATGACATGTCCTGATCATCGAATTCAGTAGTTACCTCAAGGGGGTTATCCCCTTGGACCATATAGCACACGTTGGAGGTGTCGCTTCCAACGTCCGAATCGCTCCCCGCATAGTATTGTTCATTTTCACCGAGGGAGATGAGGGTATTCCACACTACAAAAGCCGAATCAAAGTTAGAAACCCTAGATAAATAACCATCATCTAGGGTAGACTTGATAGCATGAAGGGCTTTTGCATTAGCCTCAAAATTCTTACCATCTAAAGAATATGCATTATTAGTAGTGGCAAGATATACATGAATGCCTAAGGCTTTGAGGTACAAGGACATCTTCACCTTCCATATATGGATGTTAACAATGTCAAACATGGGTGGTGACATGAAGTCCATGGTGTGTGTACAAAATATTGTGATTAGCCTAAAATGAGGATCTTTTACTCTAGGTTGTTAGACCCAAATCAGAGTACCAAGCTCTGATACCAATTGTAAGTCACCTAGAGGGGGGTGAATAGGTGATGGCTAATCTAATGGTCACTTAATGCCAAATGATGCAAATAATGCGAAAGCTAAAAACAATTATGACCTAATTAAATCTTTTACACTAAACACCACGTATAACCAAAGAGTGTTGCCGAATTCCCCGTGAAGGGCTCTGGACAAACTTCTCTAGATTCCCCTTGAATGGGTTGAGGTGCCGCGTTGGCTCTCTTGGTTGAATACAAGTGTTAGCAACAATCCCACGCAAGTATATAACAATATGAGCACAATATATCAAGCATGTAAATGTAAAGACAATATAAGCTATGCAAGATATAAAGGAGATAGAAAGAGAGAGAGAGAGAGAGAGATGGCAATCGCAAACACAAGGGTATGTTTCGAGGTTCGAGCACACTTGCTCTACATCCCCGCCTTCGACACACGAAGGATTTTCACTATGCAAGATCCCAATGGATCTCTCCTCGGTGCCACAACACCTACAAGCCCTCGGACTCCCTAGTCCCGTACACACCGCAAGCCCACCGGCTCGCCGAGGCCGCACCTCAAACAACCGAGTCCGCACCCGAACTCAAAACAACGACGAGCACACTTGCCCGTCTCCTCAAAGAACAAAGAAAAGATCTTTGGTGATCACAACACTTTGATCACCTAAAGTACTCTCACTACAACACACCTATAGGATGTATAATCAATGGATGCTCAAGTGTGGTGTGAGAAAAACAAGGATGTGAAAGGTGGAGGAAAACTCAAAGACTTTCTTTTAACACTCTTGATAAAACTTCCCTTTTGATTGGAAGAATTAGCTCTCAAATATGTGGAGAAAACTCTTTTAAAAGACTGGGAAAAACTAGCTCAAGGCTCTCCTAAAATCTTGTATCAAAACAATGACAAGACCCCCAATTTATAGGCTGCCAGAAAACTAGCCGTTGGGATCTGTCAGAACTGCCGGTCGACCGGCCCGGTCGACCGCCAACGGTCAAAAATCCGACCGTTGGAGCTACCGGTCGACCGGTGCGGTCGACCGAACTTTCCAGAGAGCACTGCTCTCTGGAGCGGTCGACCGGCACGGTCGACCGTCCACCAGTACACAAAGGCGTGCACGTTTGTGCACGTCGGTTGACCGGTCCGGTCGGCCGACTCCTGTATTAGTCGACTATTAAAGATCACTAGTCGACTTATACGAAGCCTGAAACAGTTTTTCTGGGATAAAAAAAGTTTGTCTTTTTGGCTCATATAAAATCCCATAAAATCCCAAAAAATATACAAAAATAGTTTACCAATATACTTTGATATACAAACATGCTTGCACAAAATCAAGGCATGTTATAAAAGATTGGACTATTTTTGTAACTTGGAAATATTTGGCTCAAGATAAAAACTGTATTTCCAAAACGTGTTTTCTAAACTTTGTTTTTCCAAATCTTCATCAAATACAAAAACAAGATATACTTTTAAGGCATAGTGTGTATGGATATGATCCACTACACAATCATAATGAAATATCTATGTTTTTGTCATAAATCTCTAAACTTGGTTTTGGTTAAAAGATAAGTACATGAGAAACACCAAAAATCACTTGAAATACTATTTTGGTTTTGGTTAAAATCTTTTATGAAAACAAACTAAATCAAGAGTGTGTGTGCATGGTATACTTGAGCAATCCACCAACTATCTATCCTTTACATTTTTAACTAAAACAAAAACAAAATCTTATACCTAGACACAAATCTTCATCTTCTTGAAGTCTTCACTTGAAGGCTTCTCATCTTCTTGACTTGGTCCAAGCTTGATCCAAAAGCTCCTTGGATCACACCGTGCTAGCTTCAAATCTTGACATTTTATCCTTTGTTGAGCTATGCACCTACTAAGATCTTGATAATGAATCTGTCACTAATTAAACACAAGATCATTAGTAAATATAACTTCATGAGTTGATCATCATCAAAACTAGGGTGATAGGCCTTTGGGCCAACACACACTATGTGTAACCAAGAGTGAGCTTGAATTCCCCACAAAGAGCTCTGGAACTACTCTTTTAGATTTCTCTAGATTAAGAGTTGAGTTGTTTTAAAAGCTCTCTTGGTTGAACACAAGTATGGTCACACAAGCTATATCTATCATATGAATATGAACAATGTAAAGCAATGCAAGATAAGAGAGAGAGAGAGAGAGAATAGATCAAAAACAAATACCGTGATATGTTTCAAGGTTTGAGCCTCTGCTCTACGCCCCGTCTTCACACAGAAGGATTTTCACTATGCCCATACAGGACTTCTACAAAGGGACGTCTACCACGGAATTTCAATTCAACACTTGGAGTACACAACTCCTCTCTCAAACACAAACCTTTACACAATAGGTGGGCATTAATCCAAGCACAAAATAAAAGAAAATACACTTGGTGATCACAAAGATCACAAATAATCTCTTGGTGATCTTGAAAGACCACAAACAAATTTTCTCACAAAAACAAGATCTAATAGATAGATTTGGATTGATAGCTTATGTTTTTGAGAAAACAAAGTGTTTTGGAAAAGAGACAACAAGAAAAACTCTTGGGAAAAACTTCTTGATAGGTAAAGAAATGAAGAACAAAACTAGATTTCTCAAATATTGGTTTTCTTTGATTTTCCAAAAACTTTGAAATGAATAAAAGGAAAGAGATTTGTAGCACAAAAACTTCTTTTAAAAGTTACTGAAAACACTTGAGAAGATAAAAAAATTTTGCTCTTGAAAAATATTAGTTAAAACTGGTCTGAAAGGACCCATATTTATAGGGTCTGAAATTATAGCAATTGGGGTCCAGAACAGGTCAAAAATGACTTATCGGTTGACGCTTGGTCAACCGTCCCAGGCAAACTTGCCTAACGGTCGACCGTCCGGTCGACTAAGGCCAGAACGAGAGAACTAATCTCTGGTCGGTCGACCGTCCAGTCGACTGGGGCCAAATCCAGAGAGCAGACTCTCTGGATCGGTCGATCGCACAGTCAACGGCCCAAGACGAAGGCAGTTGTGCTATCCAGTGCACATCGGTCGGCTGACCGGTCAACTGTACTCTGGTCCCGTCGACCGGTCGGTTGACCGCCAACAGGCTTAGGACTGGGATCATAAGGTTTGAAATGTTGGCTTTAAATTACCTATAAAATCCCATAAAATCATAGAAAATTCACAAAAATAAGTTCATGCATATATTTAAAGTACAAATATGTGTGACAAAAAATAAACATATATTACAAACTATTTGAACTATTTTTTAGGCTTAAAAATTTAGTCTTACACCGAAAATCGTATTTTCCAAAAACTCGATTTTGAAATGAAAATATGTTTTCTCCAAAACTTTCATATATACAAAAATAAGATATTTAAACTCAATTGAAGTATAGTGTGTATGGATAGAATCCAATACACATATAAAAGGTATATCTATGTTTTTGACATTAAATCCAAAATAAGTTTTGTTAAAAATAAAACTAGAAACCATGAACTAGATATACATCAAATAAGTTTTTAGACAATATAAAACAATAATGTATATGGATTAAATCTAACATACATATAAACTATGTAAAACTTTTTTTAATTTTATTTATTCATGAAAACAAATAAATGTATTCTTGAAAATCTGAAACGGTTAAACCGAAACCAAAATGTTTGAACATGTGTGTGTGTGTGAACTTGAGCATATCAGGACTAACTATCCTTACACAAGATCAAAACAAAACTAAAATAAAATAAACCAAAGTCTTCTTATCGATCTTCATCTCCAAGACGACTCGGTTCAAACTCGATCCAAAGAGCTTGACTCCATCTGAGTACTAGATGCGATCTTGACGCTCGAGCTCTTGAATCAACCTGTGTTAGCTCCAAACTGGCTTTGAATCTTTTATTGAAGGTAAACACCTACTAAGATCTTGATTAATAACTGAAACTATATAAACACAAGATCATTAGCAAACTAACCTTCATAAATTAGTCAGTATCAAAATGAAGGTGATGGTCCTTTGGGCCAACACACCATCCTAGCACAAAGGGGATGTGCATTTCTTTCCAACTGTGCTTCAAAAGGTGTCACTTGATACTAGCCTAGTAGTTATTATTGTATGAGAATTCCGCCAAGTGTAGATGATCTTTTTTCACGATCCTTTGAAGTCTAGCATGCACGCTCTCAACATGGCTTCAAGAATCTGATTCGTCCGCTCTGATTGTCCCTCGCGATGCAGGCGGTATGCAGTGCTGAACTTCAGGCTTGTTCTTAGGCTTTCTTGAAGACTCTCCTAAAAGTGAGATAGAAATCTGGTACCTCTATTTGACACAATGCTGACGGCCCAGATGGAATTAAACCACCTTTTATAACTACTTCTCTGCTAATAACTCAGTAGATTGTACCAATTTGAAAGGCATTGTTACCTTCTGGCTTTTTGAGACGATCAACTATAATCCACAGTGCATTTTTCCTTTTCTAACTGCGAGGTAATGCAATGATGAAGTCCATAATGATGTGTTCCCCTTTCATTCCGGGAACAGCAAAGGTTGAAGAAGTTTGGTTGTCGTCTGATGTTTCACCTTCACCGTTGGCATACCAGACACCTCGGCATAAACTGAGCAATCCCTCTCTTCATTCCATGCCACCTAAAATATTGCTTCAGGTCTTTGCACATTTTTGTCCCCACCTAGATGTATAAAATATGCAGAGTTATAGGCTTCTGATAGTATTTCTTGTCAAACCTCCCCTTTCGGTACACAAATTCTTCTGCCGAAATGGAGTATCCCTTCAACAGGTATCTGCATATTTGACCTCAATCCTGCTTCCACTTTCTCCCTAAACCTTTTGTAGCTCGGGATCCTCACTCTGAGTTGCCTTGATCTTCTTCAGTAAGGTCGATGATCACACACGTATGTTGCATGTTTTCATATCATATATGTCACATTTCTGCATTTTTATTTAAATAAAACTCTGCTATTGATGTATTTTCATGTTTAATTGCGTGTAGGGTAATTAAGAAAGAAAAAAGAGAGATAGACAGATTTATCTAATTAAACCCAAAAGTTCAAAAGAAAAAGGATCGATTCAAATCCAGATGTTCTAAATGCCATCTTATCTGAAGACTAGGTTTATCAGATGAGATAATATCATTAGAATTTAAAGAAAAAATGGATTAGAAGAAGACCATATCGGTTTCACTGAGGATAAAGAGATAGATCGTCAAATCTAAAACTGAAATTTAAATTCCAAAGGGATTAATGGATCGAGAGAAGATCAATGGATGGGATGAAGCAATTTAGACTCGGATTCAAACTGGATATATTTTAATATTTGAATCATAACTTTCTCTTTCAAAACTCAAATCTGATAATTCAAGATGATCCAGAAAGAAGACTTAAAGGACTAAAACTCTTGCGTTGATCACTATTTCTAATTCTATTATTTGTTAAGCTATATTCAGAAATTAACATGCCAACAAACTGCAGATCAGAATTGAATATCCACATCAAATCAAGTTTGAAGATAAGGGGAGGATTCAAATTTAGAAATAGCCAGCTCCCCCTATATTTAGACTTATTTCCTTATCCATTTCTATCCTATAAATACCCCACACATCAGAGGTAGAGGAAGATCAAGCAGAGAGGAGAAGTTAGGCCACTCTGTAATTTGTAACTTAGGTTTTTGTTTTATGTAATTTTTGTTTTATTTATGTAACTAAGAGGAGAGGAGAGTTTCATGGAGGAATGAGAGTAAAGCTTGTACTGAGGTTGACACCGGTACAAGTAAGTCTTTTCTTTCATTGTTATTTGAATCAAATTGAAGTTTCTTTTCTTCTTTACTCTTATTTTTGTTTGCTTCCCTCTTCTGTATTTGTGAAACCAAATGACTCCTATAGCCTCGAAGTTGCCTTGCTCTCGCAAGCGTCGTTGATGGCTTATGGTGATGAATAGCTATAGGATCTAAATATTATGTCAACACAGCACTAAAACAAAGATAACTAGCGTTAAATGAAATAGCTTGCAAGAAAGAAAATAAATCTCAGAAAATATACAAATGCGAACACAAGAGATTTTATCCTGGTTCGGTCTTCTTGACCTACATCCAGTCTCCAAGCAACCTGCTTGAGATTTTCCTTAACCTTGATTTTGTACACCTAAAATCAACTCCTTGTACACCACTTGACAAACAACCTTTGCCAAATCCGTACAACTCTTCTCTATACCAAGAAGACAATTTCCTTGTACACCTCTTCTCAACACTAAGAAGATAGCCTTGTACAATACTTCTCTTTGAGTGATTACAAATTAACCTATAAGCCTTGAATCTGTATGTGCTCGTGAACAAGGACTCTTATAGGTGGACTCTCAGAATTCTTCACTAGAGGATTGGAATTTATATGAAGAATAAGAAAATGGAAACTAGTTTCCTGAAAAACAGAATTTTTCAACAGAGTTTGGACAGAAAACCAATCATTTGAATTAGTGTATTTAGCTTAGGACAACATCCTTATTTATAGGTAAAATCTATGGTCAGTTAAGGCAGTTATCAAGAAAAATTTGAATATCAGAACATTAGATAAAATACTAGAATTCAATAACTATTTAACAATTAGAAACTGTTATAAGTCGACTAGGGCAGGGAGTAAGTCGACTAGTATAGGAAATTTTGACTGAGTTAGTCAACTAATCAAGGGGTTAAGTCGACTACATATATATGATACAGATATACAAGTCTCTGGAAACAACTATTAGTCGACCAGCAGAAATAGTTAGTCGACTACAACATGGATTAGTCGACTAATACTATATGTAAGTCGACTAGTGCTGGTAATAGTCAAGAAATAGAAAGTTGATATCTTTTTTGGAAGGGACTAATTCGACTATAGACTTATGATAAGTCGACTAATAAGACTATTTGTGTGTGTGATCAAGGCTTTTAACAAATATCTAATAATACACAAAAATAGTACAAATTACATTTGTTATCATCAAAATAAGTTCCAACATTCTCCTTCTTTTTGATGATGACAATGTGTGTATGCACAAGCTCCCCAATAGAGAAATTCCCCCTGCAGAAAACAGGTTATAACAAATATATATAACAAGTGTTCTCCCCCTGCATCATACCATACATATGATATATTTTTAAGTATTAGAAATAACTTATATCATCAAGTATTCTCTTTTCTTTATATGGTACCTATAAGATAAAACATTGTTAATGGCACCAAACATGATCAAAATAATAACCTTTAGGAATCTAAACCCAATTTGAATTGGTTTTCATTTGTTAGTATAAACATAATTGCATGAATTACATATATCATGCACATATGATGTAATATAAGCATTTTTGTCCATATTATTTAGATTTTTAGGAATCCAAATATATTTATACTTTGATTTCATGGTCTTCTTAACAAAAGAATTATAACTATTCTTTTTGTAGATATGTGTAGTTCTTTCAACATTATTTTTTGAACAACCAAGACTAATATGCTTATCTTTCGAAAAACTAAGTCCAAAATGATTATATGAAACCTTTTGATATGACAATATATTATTTAAATTTTTTTTCTTTATTAAACTTTGTCACTTTATTCAAAAATTCTTCATATTTATCTTTGAAACTTGTCATGTCTTTATTTAAAACATAAATTCTTTAATTTAAAGCCATAGTTTCTTTTTTAAGCAAAATATTTTCTTTTATATTTCTCATTATCCTTTTTCAATGAAGATATAACTTTTTCAAAGTCATTCTTTTGAGAATTTAAAGAAGAAATTGGAGAAAATTAAACATAAATTTCTTTTGATAAAACTTTATTTTTCATCATTTCATTCTTAAGACATTATATAGTTCATGAAATGCATCTAATAGTTCAGTATATTGTACCTCATTTTCTTCTTGAGTCATAAAGCAAACATTTGCATGTTCAGTGGCTTTTTCTTCATCTGAGGAAGATGAATCACTATTATCCCATGATGCTTGATAATCTTTTTTCTTTTTGAACTTTTTGTCCTTGAATTTCTCTTTGTTTTTGAGCAATGGGCAATCCTTCTTCATATGACCTGTTTTATTACAATTAAAACATGTAGGATTAAACTTACCTTGCTTCAAGAACTTTCTCAATTTTCTTGAGAGCATTGTCATCTCCTCTTCTTCATCATCTGAATCGTCCATATCTGAGGTGCATGGTGAAAAACACCTAGAGGGGGGGTGTGAATAGGTGTAATTGCTAATCTAACAATCCTTTTAAAATTATGATAGATGAATGATGCAACGATCTCTCAAAACAAAACTAAGAGCCGAATACCCCGTGAAGGGTTCTGAACTCCTTCCTCCGGATTCCCCTTGAATGGGTTAGAGGTGCGCAATGCAACCTTGTTGTATGAGAATTGATCGAACAAAGAATGAATAATATGCAATGATGAAATGCACACAAAATATATCACAAGTATCACAAACTAGAGGCAATAACACAAGGAAAAAAAACTAGATCTCAAGCAAGTAATTGAAAGCAATAGAGTGTAAGAGAAATTTAAAGCAAAATGGACACAAGGCAATCGCAAACACAAGATGTTTGTTTCGAGGTTCGAGCCACCGCTTTACTCCCCGCCTTCACCTTCGTGAAGGGTTTCCACTATCCACCGAGGACGATTACAACGGTCTACCAAAGACCCGAGCACCGAGCTCCACAACTTACAATAACCTCTACTGAAGAGGTGTCTCCACAAGAACAAGAAGAAGGAACAAGTAGCCAGTGATCGCCAAGAGGATCACAAACTTCTTACAAACACTTTCTCTTTACAACTTCCTTATAGAATGAGTAGGGAATTTTGGCTCTAAGAAGTGTAGTGAGAAAACACTCAGTTGTAGGATGATTTTTGTTAGAGAACACAACTGAAAACAAGCTCAAGAAAGAGTTGGAAATGAAGAGCTTAAACACTTTTCTTTTCTTTTTGAAAACTATGAAAGCTTGAGGATTTTTCTTGGTGTTTTGCAAGAGGCTATACTCCTCTATTTATAGGGAGAGGAAAGGTTAAAAACAATTTATTTTAACCTTATTTGACCTGAAAAAGTTCTCCAAAACCTCAGAAAAGTCTGCAAAAACAGATTAAGAAAACAGTTTTCAGAATTGCACAAAAGAGGAAAGAGCCGTTGGGCTTTTGCAGGCTTGGCGGTCGACCCGTACGGTCGACCGTCCGCCTAGCCGTTGGGCTCGGGTCGACCGTCCCAAAAAGGAACACAGTATTCTTCGGGCGGTCGACCGGGCGGTCGACCCAGAAAACCCGAGAGCAGACTGCTAGCAGTCGGTCGACCCGAGCGGTCGGCCGACAGACGTGCACAAGCGTGCACGTCCTGATACAGGCGCCGGTCGACCGGGTTCTCCTGAAACAGAAAAACTGCAGCAGAATTCTGAAACTTGGGAAATCTTGTAGAAATGTTTTGAAGTAAAGAAAACTAAGTAATAAGCTGGAAAGAGTATACAAATATGATCTAAACATGATATTCATTTTTATAAAACTTAGGGTCATGTACATATATACTAAGGCATGAAACCAAAGTTTTAAACATGAAAACTTAAATATAAACTTGTGTGTGTGTATCCTAGAGCCAATTTCCAAAACTCAAACTTTAACAAACTATTTCTTACATTGGTTCTAAGGACTACAAGTGCTTCAAGAGGGCTTTCACCATATGATCTTCAAAACTTGATTCTTGAGCCCAAATTGAGTTGACTTGAGTCCAAAACACCTTCTTTTTGGGAAGAAACCTACTAGTTTAATTAGAACCCTGAAACACACTTAAACAACAAACATTATTAATACAAATAACTAATATGTTTTGTAATCATCAAAACACACTAAACACGGGTGATTGTAACCTTGGGCCAACAATCTCCTCCTTTTTGATGATGACAAAACATATAAGTTATTTAAACAAAAGTGGAAGAAGAGCTTTGGAAAGCTCCCCCTCAAACAATGCTATGTATAAAGAATGACAATGAGAAGTAAGAAACATAAAGCATTGAAAACACAATAGTTTTTGAAAAGCTTAAAACAACAAACTTATTCTTTTTCTCCCCCTTTTTGTCATACATCAAAAAAAGGTCAAACAAAACAAAAACAACAAAATGTTTTAAGAATTGATAATGCAAACATTTAACTCACCACAAATAAAGGAAAATCTAGCATAATCCAATGGTTTAGTAAAAATATCGGCAAGTTGAAAATCGGTAGAAACATAATCAATATCAATATCACCTTTCTCATAATGATCTCTAAGAAAGTGATACCTAATGTCAATGTGTTTGGTTTTACTATGTTGATTTGCATTCTTTGTCATGTGAATTGTACTAGTATTATCACAAAATATTTTAACATGATCAAAGTGTAAATCATAGTCGAGGAGAGTATGTTTCATCCAAAGAACTTGTGCACAACAAGCTCCGGCTGCAACATACTCCGCCTCGGCGGTTGAGAGGGCTACCGAATTTTGCTTTTTGGAAGACCAAGATACAAGACAATTACCAAGGAATTGACATGTTCCACTTGTGCTCTTCCTATCTACCCTACAACCCGCATAGTCGGCGTCCGAAAAACTCTTCATTTCAAATAGTCCGGTTTTCGGATACCACAAACCCATTTCAATTGTGCCCTTAAGGTATTTAATAATGCGTTTTACCGCTACTAAATGAGACTCCTTAGGACATGATTGAAAACGAGCACAAAGACAAACGGAAAACATGATATCCGGCCTACTAGCCGTCAAATACAATAAACTACCTATCATGCTACGATAAAGTTTAATGTCTACACTTTTACCTTGTTCATCCTTATCAAGCTTGGTAGTTGTTGTCATGGGAGTTTTGCTCACTTTAGCGCCTTCAAGCCCGAACCTCTTGATGAGTTCCTTTGTGTACTTTGCTTGATTGATGAAGATCCCATCTTTCCTTTGCTTGATTTGGAGTCCAAGGAAATAGTTGAGTTCCCCCATCATAGACATTTCAAATTCTTCCTTCATGCATAATTCAAAAGCTTGGCAAAGAGATTCATTAGTAGAACCAAAAATAATATCATCCACATAAATTTGAACAATAAGAATATCATTTTCTACATGTTTTGTAAACAATGTTGTATCAATTTTTCCTTTCTTAAACCATTTGAAATTAAAAATGAAGAAAGTCTTTCATACCAGCCCTAGGGGCTTGTTTTAAACCATAAAGAGCTTTATCTAATTTAAACACAAAATCCGGATGTGTAGGATCAACAAACCCGGGGGGTTGTTCAACATACACTTCCTCTTCAATAAAACCATTTAGAAAAGCACTTTTAACATCCATTTGAAATAATTTAAAATCTTTATATGAGGCAAATGCTAGTGTCATCCGTATGGCTTCAAGCCGTGCTACGGGTGTAAAGGTTTCTTCAAAATCGATTCCTTCGATTTGAGTGTAACCTTGGGCAACTAACCTAACTTTATTCCTAACAACGTTACCCGATTCATCTAACTTGTTCTTAAAGATCCATTTAGTACCAATTGTTGGTCTATCGTGGGGCCTAGAAACAAGGTGCCAAACTTAGTTGCGCTCAAATTGATTGAGTTCCTCTTGCATGGCTAGCAACCAATATGAATCGCCTCGGCTTCGAGGACGTTCTTGGGTTCAACATGAGAAATAAATGCATAATGTCCACAAAAATCATGAAGTTTAGAGCGAGTGGTTACCCCTTTAGATACTTCACCTATGACGAGGTCCTTGGGATGATGAGGATTATATCTCCAATCCTTTGGAAGTTGTTGAGTAGGCTCCACTTCATTTGTTTGATTTTCATTTCCTTGAGCCTCTTCTACTTTAGCTTCACTTCCTTCATCATCATTTGGCTTGTCTCCCATAGTAGGTGTATCCTCCAAGGTCACTTTCTCCAAGCCTTCATCCAAAGCATCTATTTCTACAACATTCTTAACAAACAAATTAGATTCTTCAAACTTAACATGTATAGATTCCTCAATAGTCAAAGATGATCTATTGAAGATTCTATAAGCTTTACTAATATTAGAATAACCCACAAAAATTGCCTCATAAGCTTTAGCATCAAATTTTCTAAATTATCTTTGTATTTAAAACAAAATATTTGCATCCAAAAATCTTGAAATATGAAACATTTGGTTTTCTAGAAAAGTACATTTCAAAAGAAGTTTTTGAAGTATTTTTACACAAGAAAACACGATTTGATATATAACATGATGTATTTACGGCCTCGGCCCACAAATAATGTGGTAGACCATATTCACTTAGCATTGTCCTAGCCATCTCTTGTAAAGTTCGATTTTTCCGTTTAACTACTCCATTTTGTTGTGGAGTTCTAGGACAAGAAAGTTAATGCTTAATTCCATGTTCTTCATAAAAAGTGATAAAGGGTAGGTTAATGAACTCACCTCCTCTATCACTTCTTATTCTTAAAATTGAAGAATCTTTTTCCTTTTCAACTCTTTTCTTAAAGGCTTGAAAATGTGAAAAGGCTTGATTTTTGTGTTCAAGAAAGAATACCCAAGTAAAACGTGAAAAGTCATCAACCAAAACAAATGCAAATCTATTCCCACTTAGACTTTTGGTTTGAGTAGGACCAAATAAATCCATATGAATCAACTCCAAAGGACGTGATGTCATGATATCCTTGATTGACTTGAAAAAGGATTTGGTTTGTTTTCCAAGTTGACATGCGTCACAAACCCGGTCCTTTTCCAAATTCAAGCAAGGAATACCTTTCACCATTTCCTTTGTGTTTAACCTAGATATATGGTCAAAAGAAATGTGGCCTAATCTTCTATGCCACAACCAAGAGTCATCATCGAGGGCTTTTAAACAAGTAATATTACAAGACATATTAGGCATATCAATCATATAAACATTATTTTCACGAAAACCGGAAAACAAACAAATATTAGAAATTCTATCAATTACTTTACAAGCTACATTATCAAAAACTACATCAAAACCTTTATCACAATGTTGACTAACACTCAAGAGGTTATGCTTGAGGCCATCAACTAAAACAACATTCTCAATTAAAGGGGATGTACCAAGTTTGATATTACCGATACCGATGATTTTACCCTTGGCATCATCTCCGAAGGTGACGGTGCCACCTTCATGGTATCTTGGTAGGGTTGCAAAGTTGTTGGTGTCCCCAGTCATGTGCCTTGAGCAACCACTATCAAGATACCACAATCCTCTACGTCGTTGGGCCTTGGAAGGTACCTACATCATTTAACAAAATTGTTGACTTTGGTACCCAAATTTTCTTGGGTCCTTGAAAGTTAGTGCTTCGAACCCAAACATTATGACAAGATGCACTTAGTCTATCATAGCAAAAATTAGCTAAGTGCCCTTTCCGCCCACAATGTGAACATGAGAACACTCTTCCATACATGAATGCATGATGTGTGTGTGAAGTGTGAGCATGTTTTGGGGGTTTGCCACGATGTAAAGGTTGTGTGGTATGAACATGAGCATGAGCATGGTAAACATTTTTCTTAGGGGCTTGTTTCTTAGGAAACATGGCCTCTATCTTCTTCTTATCAAACTCACAATTTTTCAAAACAATTCCTAATGAGTCTATTCTTTCTTTAAGCATGGTAATCTCATTAGAATCAATTAGTGGGGACTTGCCTTTACAAGAAATCTTATATTTGTCAAAATCTTTTTGGGTGGAAATAAGAGTGGAAAGTAATTCATCTTTTTCTTTAGAAAGAGTAAAAACTTGATGATTAAGAGATTCATTTTCCTTTTTCATTTTTAAATACTTTTTCTTTAGGAAATCATAATTATGTGATAATTCTACAAAAGTTTCTCCTAGTTCATCCATGGAAAGTTCATCATTAAGAGAAGTGGAAGGGGTTACCTTGCTTGTGCTTTCATTGGCCATGAAGCACATGTTGGCGGTGTCGATTTCCTCCTCGGATTCGCTCTCGGAATCCCATGTAGCCTTCATTGCTTTCTTCTTGTAGGGCTTCTTTGAGGTGGAGGGCTTTACTTTATCCGGGCACTCCGCAACAATGTGTCCCGGTCTTTGGCAATTGAAATAAATAATCTTTCTTTCTTCTTTGCCTCCTTGCCATCTCCTTCTTCCTTGGAATTTAGCCTTGTTAAAGATCCTCCAGACGTTCTTCACAAGAAGTGAGAGCTCTTCGTCATCTTCTTCTTCATCGTCTTCGTCGGAGTGTGTGGATTGACTTTTGAAGGCTATAGTCTTCTTCTTGGAAGGAGCCATGTCCTCCCTTGCTTTTCTCTCCATCTCATGGGTTTTGAGGTTCCCAATGAGACCAATTAGCTCCATCTCCTCCTTGTCATTGAGTTCCTTCAAGGTGGTTGCTTTTACTTCCCATGAAGGAGGAAGAGCTCGGATGATCTTTCTAACTCTTTGATCGTTGTCGATAGCATCACCTAGAGAAGAAAGTCCATTAGTGATCTTTGTAAATCTTGTAACCATATCATCTATGGTTTCATTTTCTTGCATGCAAAAGTTTTCATATTGGGACCGAAGAAGGTCTATCTTAGCCCTCTTCACTTGTGAAGTCCCTTCATGTGTAACTAGCAAATGTGTCCAAATTTCATATGCAGACTTGCAATGAATAACTCTAGCTATATCATCATCATTAAAGGCTTGAAGGAGTGCATAATGAGCCCTAGCATTGGCATCAAATTCTTTAGTCTCTATTTCGGACCAAGTGGATTCATCACCGGGGGGTGCACTAAAGGGTTTGGTCACGGCCTTTGCAACTCGACTTCCTAGAGATTGCAAGAAAACGGTCATCTTAACCTTCCATATGGGAAAGTTAAGTCCATTAAATTTTGGGGGGTCTTAATTCCATCAGCCATTTTTACTAAGTGAAAGTGAATGAAAAATGAATGAGGTGATTAGCAAATATAGGATCTCTCTAAGGTTGTAAGCCAAGAGCCTAATAACCAAGATCTGATACCAATTGAAAAACACCTAGAGGGGGGGTGAATAGGTGTAATTGCTAATCTAACATTCCTTTTAAAATTATGATGGATGAATGATGCAACGATCTCTCAAAACAAGACTAAGAGCCGAATACCCCGTGAAGGGTTCTGAACTCCTTCCTCTGGATTCCCTTTGAATGGGTTAGAGGTGCGCAATGCAACCTTGTTGTATGAGAATTGATCGAACAAAGAATGAATAATATGCAATGATGAAATACACACAAAATATATCACAAGTATCACAAACTAGAGGCAATAACACAAGGAAAGAAAACTAGATCTCAAGCAAGTAATTAAAGCAATAGAGTGCAAGAGAAATTTAAAGCAAAATGGACACTAGGCAATCGCAAACACAAGATGTTTGTTTCGAGGTTCGAGCCACCGCTCTACTCCCCGCCTTCACCTCCGTGAAGGTTTCCACTATCCACTGAGGACGATTACAACAGTCTACCAAAGACCCGAGCACCGAGCTCCACCACTTACAATAACCTCTACCGAAGAGGTGTCTCCACAAGAACAAGAAGAAGGAACAAGTAGCCAAGTGATCACCAAGAGGATCACAAACTTCTTACAAACACTTTCTCTTTACAACTTCCTTATAGAATGAGTAGGGAATTTTGGCTCTAAGAAGTGTAGTGAGAAAACACTCAGTTGTAGGATGATTTTTGCTAGAGAACACAACTGAAAACAAGCTCAAGAAAGAGTTGAAAATGAAGAGCTTAAACACTTTTCTTTTCTTTTGAAAACTATGAAAGCTTGAGGATTTTTCTTGATGTTTTGCAAGAGGCTATACTCCTCTATTCATAGGGAGAAGAAAGGGTTAAAAACAATTTATTTTAACCTTATTTTACCTAAAAAAGTTCTCCAAAACCTCAGAAAAAGTCTGCAAAAACAGATTATGAAAACAGTTTTCAGAATTGCACAAAAGAGGAAAGAGCCGTTGGGCTTTTGCAGGCTTGGCGGTCGACCCGTACGGTCGACCGTCCGCCTAGCCGTTGGGCTTGGGTCGACCGCTCGGGTCGACCGTCCCCAAAAAGGAACATAGTATTCTTCGGGCGGTCGACCGGGCGGTCGACCCAGAAAACCCGAGAGCAGACTGCTAGCAGTCGGTCGACCCGAGCATGAAAGATCACCTAGAGGGGGGGGTGAATAGGTGATGGCTAATCTAATGGTCACTTATTAACAAATAATGCGGAATTAAAACTAAGTTGACCAAATTAAACTTCTTTTAATTAAACACTTATGTATAACACAAGAGTGTTGCCGAATTCCCCTTGCGAGGCTCTGGACAAGCTCCTCTAGATTCCCCTTGAATGGGTTGAGGTGCCGCGTTGGCTCTCTTGGTTGAATACTAGTGTTAACAACAATCCCAAGCAAGTATAGCAATTTAACCACAAGGGTATATCAAGCATGTAAAGTAAAGACAATGAAAGTAATGCAAGATATAAAAGAGACAAAGAGAGAAAGAGAGCAAGAGTGAGCAATCGCAAACACAAAGGGTTTGTTTCGAGGTTCGAGCACACTTGCTCTACATCCCCGCCTTCGACACACGAAGGATTTCCACTATGCAAGATCCCACCGGATCTCTCCTCGGTGCCGCAACACCTACAAGCCCTCGGACTCTCTAGTCCCTTACACACCACAAGCCCACCGGCTCGTCGAGGCCGCACCTCAAACTACAAGTCCTCACTAGGACCCAACAACACCAAGTCCTCACTAGGACCCTCAATCAAACCGCGAACACAACCGTCCGCCTTCTCAAAGAACAAGAAATGATCTCTTGGTGATCTAAACACTTGATCACCAATTACAAACTCTCACTACAACTCTCCTATAGGATGAATAGCTCAATGGATGCTCAAGTGTAGTGTGAGAAATCAAGGAAAGAACTTTTGATGGAAAACTCAAGAAATCACAATAAACACTCTCTTGATAAAATCCTTTTGATAGGAAATATTGGCACTCTATTTTGTGGAGAAAACTTCTGAAATCACTTGGAAAAACTGGCTCAAGAAGTCCTCAAAATCTTAGCTTCAAACAATGACAAAACCCCCTTTTATAGAGGCCAGAAAAATCTGACCGTTGGGCTCTGTCAGAGCTACCGGTCGACCGGTCCGGTCGACCGGCAACGGTCAAAAATCCGACTGTTGCAGCCTCCGGTCGACCGAACCGGTCGACCGCGCAACTGGAGAAGAGAGAAAACTCTCTGTCAGTCGACCGGCCCGGTCGACCGATAATTCCCGAGATCAAAGCTCTCTGAAACGGTCGACCGGCCCGGTCGACCGATCTCCAGTGCACACAGGCGTGCACGCTGTGCACGTCCGGTAAACCGGTCCGGTCGACCGGCCACTGTCAGTTCTGAAAAATCAGAACTGCCAGAACCAGAAAAATTTGGGATTAAGGATAGGTCTTTTTGGCTTAATAAAAATCCCATAAATACTTAGAAATTCTACAAAAATAGTTTTATGATATGGAAACATGCTTGCACAAAATCAAGGCATGTTATTGAAGATTTGACTATTTTGTAACTTGGAAATATTGGCTCATAATAAAAACTGTTTTTCTAAAAATATGTTTTTCTAAAACTTGTTTTCCATAACTTCACAAAATACAAAAACAAGATATTTTGAACTTATAAAGCAAAGTGTGTATGGATATGATCCACCACACAATCAAGATGAAATATCTAGTTTTTGACATAAAGCACTAAACTTGTTTTGGTTAAAGGATATGTATATAAGAAATTACCAAAACCCAAAATAGATATTTTGTCATAAGGAAAATCTCATCAAATACAAAAACAAGATATACTTTTAAAGCATAGTGTGTATGGATATGATCCACTACACAAATAAGATGAATATCTAGTTTTTGACATAAGGCTCTAAACATGGTTTTGGATATAAGATATGTATACATGAATACCAAAAACCAAATTGTATTTTATCACAAATAAAAATCTTTCTTAACTAGGAAAATCTTTTATGAAAATCATTCTATCAAGAGTTCTATCAAGAGTGTGTGTGTGATATAGACTCGAGCAATCCACCAATCTATTCTATCCTTTACATTTTTATCTAAAACAAATAAAAATCTTATACCTAGACACAAGTCTTCATCTTCTTGAAGTCTTCCCTTGAAGGCTTCTCATCTTCTTGACTTGGTCCAAATGCAATCCACCGAGCTCATCTCTAGATGTGTTCTTGATGCATAGGCTCGTGAATCAACCGGTGCTAGCTTCCAACTTGACTTTAAATCCTTTGTTGAAGCTCCACACCTACTAAGATCTTGATAAGGAATCTGTCACTAATTAAACACAAGATCATTAGTAATCATAACTTCATGAGTTGATCATCATCAAAACTAGGGTGATAGGCCTTTGGGCCAACAGAGCAGTCGGCCGACAGACGTGCACAAGTGTGCACGTCCTGATACAGGCGCCGGTCGACTGGGCCGGTCGGCCGGGTTCGCCTAAAACAGAAAAACAGCAGCAGAATTCTGAAACTTGGGAAATTTTGTAGAAATGTTTTGGAGTAAAGAAAACTAAGTAATATACTGGAAAGAGTATACAAACATGATCTAAACATGATATTCATTTTTATAAAACTTAGGGTCATGTACATATATACTAAGGCATGAAACCAAAGTTTTAAACATGAAAACTTAAATATAAACTTGTGTGTGTGTGTATCCTAGAGCCAATTTCCAAAACTCAAACTTTAACAAACTATTTCTTACATTGGTTCTAAGGACTACAAGTGCTTCAAGAGGGCTTTCACCATATGATCTTCAAAACTTGATTCTTGAGCCCAAATTGAGTTGACTTGAGTCCAAAACACCTTCTTTTTGGGAAGAAACCTACTAGTTTAATTAGAACCCTGAAACACACTTAAACAACAAACATTATTAGTACAAATAACTAATAAGTTTTGTAATCATCAAAACACACTAAACACGGGTGATTGTAACCTTGGGCCAACACATGGAAGGCAAGTACTTTCTTCTTTGATTGAAGTTGAAGTTCATCATTCTTCCGATCTTCAAGTTGCACTTCATATGCCATTAAATTACCAATAAGGCTTTCTAATGACATTATTGAAAGATCATTTGCTTCTTCTATTGCAGTAGTTTTCTTCTCCCAATCTTATGTGAGTGCATGAAGAACCTTTCTAACTTTTTTCACTTAGGTGTGTTCCTTTCCAAGGGATGCCAATCTTGTAATCATTTCTGAAATTATTTCGTTCTACTTCATTTTGAAGAGTTCAAACCTGTGAACAAGAACAAAAATGTTAGACTCTTTAACCTTATTTGTACCTTCATGAGTTACATGAAAAATCTGCCATTTTGATTTGCAAATCTGGCTGTTGATACGCGATTGAATTCTCCTTTGTTCAAGGCATAGAAAAGCGCGTTCATTGTTTTGGCATCAAACTTTGCAGACTTCTTTTGTTTTTCATTCCATGTACTGTAATTTGTGGTCGGCTTGGTGCACGATGCTTCTACTATGTTTCAAAGTTCATAGTTGAGTGATTACAAGTAGATTTTCATTCTACACTTCCAATAGTTGTAATTTGATCCATTAAATAGTGGTAGATGTTGTGTAGAATGTCCTTCTCTGAATTGTGATGAAGGAAACTCCGTTGCCATCCTTGTATGTAGGGTGTTGACTGTGTATGCCGAGCCGGGCTCTGATATCAATTGTAGGATCTAAATATTATGACAACACAACACTAAAACAAAGATAATTAGCGTTAAATGAAATAACTTGTAAGAAAAGAAATAAATCTCAGAAATATGCAAACGCAAACACAAGAGATTTTATCTTAGTTTGGTCCTCTTAACCTATATACAGTCCCCAAGCAACTCGCTTGAGATTTTCTTAATCTTGATTTTGTGCACCCAAAATTAACTCCTTGTACACTACGTGACAAACAACCTTTGCCAAATCCGTACAACTCTTTTCTACACCAAGATGATAATTTCTTGTATACTTCTTCTCAACATCAAGAAGATAACCTTATACAATACTTCTCTTTGAGTGATTACAAAATAATCTATAAGCCTTGAATCTGTATGTGCTCGTGAATAAGTACTCTTATAAGTGGACTCTCAGAATTCTTCACTAGGAGATTGGAATTTGTGTGATGAATAGGAAAGTTGAACTAGTTTTTTGAAAAACAGATTCAACAGAGTTTGGACAGAAAACTAATTATTTGAATTGGTGTATTTAGCCTAGGACAACATCCCTATTTATTAGTGAAATCTATGGTCAGTTAGGGCAGTTATCAAGACAAATTTGAATATCAGAACGTTAGATAAAACACCAGAATTCAATAACTATTTAACAGTTAGAAACTGTTATAAGTCGACTAGGGCAGGGAGTAAGTCGACTAGTATAGGTAATTTTGACTGAGTTAGTCCACTAATCAAGGGGTTAAGTCGACTACAGATATATAATACAGATATACAAGTTTCTGGAAACTACTATTAATCGACTAGCAGAAATGGTTAGTCAACTACAACATGAATTAGTCGACTAGTAATATAGGTAAGTCTACTGGTGCTGCTAACAGTCAAGAAATAGAATGTTAATATCTTTTCTGAACAGGACTTAGTCGACTATAGACTTATGATAAGTCATTAGCAATTGTATTAGTCGACTATAAGAAGGGTCGGTTCGACTAATAAGACTATTGTGCGTGATCAAGGCTTTTAACAAATATCTAATAATACACAAAAATATTACAAATTACATTTGTTATCATCAAAATAAGTTTCAGCAATAGCCATTCTTATGAGAATGTAGCTCGCCCCTTCATTTTGTAGTGTAAATTGGGAATGAGGAAGATCCTATTTGTCATACTTCGCTCGCCTTCAAACAAAGGTACATCGTCGATATGGGTCAAAGGTAAGAAGGCGCCGAAGAGGTATGTAAATATTTTTTAAGGTTTAACTTTCTTTCTTTTAATCTTTAGTTTAGATCACCAACATCACTATCTCTCAACTCTATTCATTATTTTCACTTTCTTTGTATAAAAATTATTTTCTATTTTTCTCCACCTTCTCAATCTACCACTTTCTTCCTAATTTAACTATAACTTTTTTTTCATTTTCTTTTCAAGAACTAAAAGAACTTTAACCATTTCAAGTGAACTAAAGAGAATTTACTAAAAAGCTTCCATCGCTAGTCCCTCATTGTGGATCACGACCCGTATAGCCACTCGCTATCGCGGTAGTATTAAGCACCTTGCACTCTTTATTCTTAAGTTCTAAAATTCTATATTTTTTGTATGCAGGTCCAACTCAATCAAATTTTGGTGCCATTGCCAGTGAGGGACGGTAAGTGACTCTTTTTTGTTTGCTTTATTGATTAATTTTATTCTCTATTCTTTGAAGTACAGGTTTAACAACAAGGAAATTTTTGTTGTAGTGGACAAATAAGTGGCCCTGGACTCTGCTCAAGAAAGTAGAGCCCAGAAGCCCTTAGATTTGCTAAATTCCTATTGCAATCTGAGTGAACTACTAACCTGTATTTTTTGCAGGTTGGCTGAATTGCATAATTTAAATATCTATAACTATTTATTTTCTTATTTGACTCACTGTACATACATTTCTAATCAATAGTAAAAAGTTAATTGTAAATACTAAATACGATTTAGACTTTGCATTTAGGTACGTGTCTATTTCGTTACATTTTCTATTTACTGTTGAAGAGGGCTAGAACCAATATATGTGTGCATAACATTTAATATAGGTTCATTCTTGTATGAAATATTGCTTGAGTGTTACTTTTTCTATATACTTGTACATTGCACTAAACTGAATTAAGGGCTTGTCCTATAAACAAGATAAGGTGGGGGAAGTCATTACCCTCCCTTAACCCACAAATAATCTCCTCACTCACTAACACAAGCCTAACTAAAACTAAGTAGACGTTGGCCTTAGGTATATCTCAGACTCAAATAAGAGACTGACCTTAGGGGGAAGTTGAATAGAATTTGACTCTTGCCAAATCGGTGTAAAAGGTTGGGGATTGATGAGGCGAAACCTCGAAGAATAGTGATTTGGCGTAATTAGGCCCGCTGCTTAGGCACGGACACCTCCCACTGATCTTGTCCCTACCTGACCGATTAACTTGTGGTTAGATTCTGTATTATACCCCTTGTAGACAGTCTAACCAGTTAGGAGTCGTCTAGGTCTAAGGTCTACCCTAATTTTGGTTAGATTTTTTAATTGTTTATTTGTTTATTTTTCTTTATTTGTTTTTGATATTTCTTGTGTGATATGGCTTATAGCAACAATTTTTCCAATTTTAATGGTAATCTATGTTACACCCCGACCTCTTTTTTGGAATTACCAATCCGACATATTGTTAGCCCAAAGGTCTTCCACTCTAGTTTTGATGATGATTAACTCATGTAGTTATGTGTACTAATAATCTTGTGTTATTTAGTTTCAGATCATTAATCAAGTTATTAGTTGGTGATTAGCTTCAACAAGATGATTTGGAAGCTTTCATATGTTGATTCAAGAGCCCGAGCGTCAAAGATCATATATAGCACTTGCTCGGTGGATCAAAGAGTTTTGGATCGAGTCGGCTTGGAGATTGTGCTCTACAAGAAGTCATCGGTGCCTAGTTTAGTTTTATGTTTAGATCCAAATTGTAAAGATTAGAATAGTATGATATGCTCAAGTTCACAACACACACGTTTCTTGTTTTGAATATTGGTTTTTGGTTTTTCCGTTTTTGGTTTAACCGATCTTGGTTTCATGAATAGATTGATCAAAACAAGTTTACATGGTTTAATGTATATTAGTTTTGTTCTATATACATGCATGCTTAACTTTCTAGACAATCTTAGTTTTGACTTACATATTCATGTGTTTTATGTTTTGACATTTTTAACAAAACATATTTTGGAATTAATGACAAAAACATGGATATATATATGTTTCATGCATATTGGTTTTCTACCCATATGCATCATGCCTAAATGTTGTTTAATATCATGTTTTTGTAATTTGGATGAGTTTTGGACAAAATGTATTTTCTACTCAAAAATCCAAGTTTTAGAAAATACAAGTTTTGGATTTTGGTAAAAATGATAAGACACAAAAATGTTTCAAAATGTTTGTTATTTGTGATGAAATTTTTATCACAAGTTTATATTTCAAAATAAAATGATAAAAATATTTTTGTGTATTTTTACAAGTCTTTATGTATTTATTCGAATATTTTTACCCTGTTTTTCTGACCCAGAACAGTGGCTGACAGGCCATGTCGGTCGACCGCACGGTCGACCGAACCAAGGGCCGGTCGACCTGACGGTCGACCGACGTGCACAGCCCTGTGCACGTCTGGCAGACACTCGGGACGGTCAATCGGCCGGTCGACCGGACCAGAGAGCAGTGCTCTCTGTTTTTAGGCAGTCGACCGGGCGGTCGACCAGTTGCTGTCAACGGTCAAAATGTGACCGTTGGCCGGTCGACCGAGCGGTCGACCGGTAGGTCATTTCTGGCAATTTCTGCTGCCAACGGCTAATTTTCCAAATGGCCTATAAATACCCCATTGGAAAGAGCTTTCCTCTAAGATTTTTTGTGCGAATTTTTCCTGACTCTCTAGTGTTTTCACAGCAATCAAAAGAAGTTTTTGGGCTTTAAATTGAACAATCTATTTGGTGTTTTTGCTAGGGTTTGGAAAATCAAGAAAGGGTTTTTGGGAAAAGATTTTGATTCAACTTCTTCATCTTGGTTTCTAGTTTTTCCAAAGATTTTCTTTGAGTTTTTGATTTCCATTCCTTTGGTTTTCTCCACACTTGAGCTACATCTACTATCTCATTCTATAGGATCTTTGTGTGGGAAAGAAATTGTTTGTGGTTGTTGTTTAGACCACCAAGTTGAAAACCCTTCATTTTCTTGGCTTTGTGCCTTTCCCTCATTGTGTTGAGGAGGTTGTGCATTTGGGTTGTATCCCTCAAGTGGTGAGGTGATCCTTGTGTAAGCTTTGTGCTAATCCCTCAAGTTGTGAGGTGATTGTTTGTTGGCTTGGAGTTGTGCCTCAAGGAGGAGGTTGTATTTGTAAGGAGAGGAGTTGGGTACTCCTTGTAATTGTTATTGCCTTAAATCCTCGGTGGAGGTTCCCTTTGTGGGAGTCCTTTGTGGACAAGCTAGTGGACTTAAAATCCTTCTGGGTGAAGGCGGGGATGTAGTGCTGGGTGCTCGAACCTCGAAACATATCTTATTGTTTGCGCTTGTTCCCTTGACTCTTACTCTCTCTCTCTCTCTTTACTTTGTGCCTTGCATCAATTCATATAGTTCATTCATAATTATTTGCTTGGCTTGTTTAAGTGTGCATCTCTTGACTATTGCAATTAGTTTTTAAATTCCGCATTAAGTTCTTTAGATTAGCATTATCACCTATTCACCCCCCTCTAGGTAATTTTCAATTGGTATCAGAGCCTCTGCTCCTGATATTTAGGTTTAACCACCTAGGAGTGAGATCTTGGTTTGCTAATCTTCATTTGCATTTTCATTTTGCACACATATAATTGCACTCATGGATAGCCCTCCTATGTTTGACTTTTTTAGACTTGATGTTTGGAAGGCCAATATGAGTAGTCATTTGAAAACCCTAGGACATCTAGTTTATCAAGCCACTACTAATGAATCCTACCCAAATCATAGCAAGCATAAAAAGGCAAATGCATTAGCACTTAAAACACATAGAGCATCTCTTAATGAAAATCTTTTACCGGTGTTTGATTGTTATGATTCGGCTTTTGCAGTTTGGAGCATATTGACTTCTCCCGAGCTACCAAGGATTATCAACAAGTTGAGGAGATCTAGGAGAGACAAGTCCGACGAGCATTGCCTCATGGTCCAAGGGAAGGACTCCCTTGAGGTACAATCGGATTCTCAACTAGATGATAGCACTAGTTCCTATTGCCATGGTTGTTTTGAAGTTCAAACATTGAATATGGAACTTGCTCAAAAGCTTGAAATTTTTTGGAAAAACATGATTTGTTGAAAAAGAATAATCTTGAACTAAAAGAAGAAATGAAGGATTTATGTTCAAGTTTTGAATCAGTTTTGCAAGAGAAGGAAGAGATTACTAGTGAACGTGACTCACTAAGATCTCAACTAGACCTTGCCCTAAAAGAGTTTGATGTTTTGAAAAGCAAAAAGGATTGTGATGATGTTGTGAAAAACAATGAGGTTTTATCTTCAAAATTGGATTTTGTTTTAAAAGATAACCTTGTTTTGAAAAATGAAATTGATTTCATTACAAAAGAATTGGATTTAGTTTTAAAGAAAAATGAATCCTTGCAAAATGATTTAGATTCTCATGTTTGCCATGCTAGTGTAGCTTCTTCTTCTAGCACTCCTTTTGCATGCTCCACTTTATCTTCAACTATTGAAAATGATATAAATGTTTTGAAGAAAAGTGTTGATTGTTTGGGCTCCACTTTGAGCCAATGTGCTTTGGATCATACACGCTTGGAAACCTTGGTTCGTAAGAAACAAGTTCCACCTTTGCATGCACACCCATCACGGCATACACATGCTTCCCATGGTCACCACCATCACATGTATGCTCATGTGTACATTTGTACACATTGTGGTCGAAAAGGCCACCTTGCTAGATTTTGCTATGATCGTTTACATATTGAAAATTTAGCAAATAATCTTGTTTGGGTTAGGAAAGATACTAACCCCTATGGACCCAAAAGAAAATGGGTACCAAAGACCACCCTAAAATTTTTGATGTAGGTGTGGGCTCTCGCATCACGTGAGAGTAGCGGTGCCTTGAAGTGGATACGTTCCGTGCTCAAAGAAAATAATTTGGATGCATCACTTTCAAGGGGAGTTTGGTGGAGAGGACCACCATTGGTTTGGAGAACTAGAGAGGTGCCCTTCATCGGTTTTGGTATCAATCTCTAACTCCCGTTTACATTTGCATGCTTTTCATGTTCATCATTTTATAGCATGTCATGTTTTATAGCTCATTATGATTATGCTATGTGATTTAGATTAGTGATATACATGTTTTGTAACTTGAGACACCCACGGACCTATCTTTGTGTTCTCACTTCGTTTTCAAACTAATATGTATGTCCTAGATCTAATATGTATGTCCTAGATCTAATGCATGTGTGGTTGAGGCTCAACCTGCACACAAAATACGGAATTATAGAACTTAAGAAAGAAGATGTGCAAGTGCTCAATTCTTCCGCTATAGCAAGTGGCTATGCGGGTCGTGATCCACAAGGAGGGTTTGCGATGGAAGCTTTACGTGTCTTTATTGAAATCGTTATGAAAATAAGCGAAAGTTCTTCTCTGTTTTAAAGTTATAAAAAGGAGAAAGAAAGTATAGTTAAAGTTAGTAGAAAATGGAAGATGAAGAAGGTGAAAAATCAGAAAACGATGAAAAGCAAAGTGGAGAAGAAAGAAAACGATTTGGAAGAAGTGGTGAAAGAAATCGTGTTGGCGATCTATACTATAGCGATAAAAGAAAAGAAAGAAAGTTAAGACTTACTTACCTAGTTTGGTGATGACTTACTTGGAAACCTTTTTGCAAGTTCTACCTTTTTGCTTCGGAGGCGTTCAACGCATAGATCATAAACTCGAGCTCGGTCCCCGTGCACATTATATCGTCAAGCATAAGAAGAACGAAGTGATGCGAGCTTGGAAGAGGAGAACGTCTTTCATGAACTATCGCTGGCTCTCACGTAGCATCGGTGTACTTGCTTTGGAGTTCACTTGTAGACTCAACACATAAAACCAAGGTGAAGTAGAAGAGGAAAACGAAAAGCAAAACAAATGTAAAGTAAAGCAGAATAGAAAACAAACAAAGCCTTTACCTTTATTACTTGCTGAGACAATGAAAGAAAGGAGTAGGGTACATCGTCGGTGTCACTCTCAACATCAGTCCCTCTCTCTTACTTACATGAATCTTCTTCTACCCTAAGCTACATACAAGTTACATAAAAGTAAAGACTAAACTACAAAATGAAAAAACTAGTCTAAGACCCTAACTCTGCATTGACCTCCCTTTTGCCTTTGAGTGCAGGTATTTATAGGAGAAATGGAGGGGGTAGAGGTGGATATTCAGTTCTGATCTGCTGTTTGTTGGCTTGTTGATTGCTGAATATCACTTAACAACTGACAGAATTAGAAATAATGATCAACATAAGAGTTATAGCTCTATCAGTCTGCTTTCTGGATCATCTTGAATCATCAGAATTGAGATTCTGTAGCAAAAGTTATGATTCGAATACTAAAATGTATCCAGTCAGAATCTGAATCAAACTTGCTTGATCTTTGCTTCAACAGATCGATTCTGAGAGGATTCTTCTCAACCAGTTTTCAACCTCTTGATTTTTCCCTGATTTACTGAGTGTGAATTAACTCTGATTTAATTCAGAATTTTTGTGGGCTTTGGGCTCATTTTTCTTCATCTCCTTAAAGAATGGGCCTGCAAATAAATTAAGCAATTAATTAGGACAATGCAGGCTTTTATTCTAAAATAAGTATGGAAATATGATATTAAATATGCAACATTAGAGACCAATCAATGTGCATACACATAATGAACATATGTGTGTTTATGATTTTGTTTTGATGCTTCATGTTTTGAGTAGTATGTTAAATGACATGTATTAGACCATTGACATGCATGTCATTTAACATACATGCATGTTAGAGACCACCCATGTTTATATGGACCCATATGTTGTGTTCTCACCATTCGTTTAGCTATCATGTATATTATAATTCTAATAGCATGTGAATTTTCTTCATGATCATTTTTATGTCTATCATGATGATTTATGTCCCGTTTCGTGCTTAATGATTTGATTACTTGTTTAGATGTTAGTTTTCATTAAGATTAGAATTTATACTTGTACATATAGTGAGACACAAATAAATCTTTATATATGTTTGTGCTTGGATGCTTATTTGTACCCATTAGATGTGCAAGTATAGTCTAGTTTTGATGATTCATGCATTCTAACTTGTATTCCCTATTTTGGATATGTTTTTATGATCATGTGTTTTCACTTCATGTATATGTTTATTTTGCCAAACTTTAAGATATACATGTATACCCCTTGAGTCATTTGCTTTTCATGCAAATCTTTATTATGGACTCAAATTGTGTTTAGGGATATGTATGTATACTTTTTGTGTTGTCAAAACATACATATGCCTTGAAGTATAAATTAGTTTTATTGAAAATTTTAGATTTTCATGTTTCATGTTTAAAGAATTTAAATTGAGCTTAATTGAATATTTTCATGTTGATATGTGTCACATAACACTTGTTCACTCACTTTATTAGTTTTCTCATGATTTTATTTTTATGAGTATGATACATACTTTATGGAATTTGAGTATTTAGTGCCATGTGAATTACATATGTTTCATGAAAAACTATTTTGTTTTTATTCCTCACTTGAAGGATTTTGTACTTGTTAACAAAATTTTTCCTTTAACTAGTTCATATTCTTCACTATGGTAGAGATTTTCAAACACACTTTATTTTCAAACCTATTTTTTTGAAAACCCCTACCTTCCACGGGCGGTTGGATTGGAGATCATGCTCAAGTATGCTTTATATTGAAAATCATTTAAACTTGAACATGATTGGGAGGCTAGGTAATATGAGATATACATTTGATCTTATTGTTGTTTCAATTGGTATCATTGAAATTCTTTCAATTGGTATCAATATAGACATTTTTGTATACTCATATATTTTTTGTATATGTATGCTTACACTTCAAAGAATATCAATTTCAATTGGTATCTAATTTTCATACATATATATATTTTTATTTGTGCTTATTATATTCATATATCTTAGAGCTCAAATTTTGATCATGGTAAAGCTTGTTTTTTAATGTCTATCTTGTTTCAATTGACTAGTTTTCAATTGGTATCCGTATACAAGCTTTGCATGTTTTATTTGGTAATTCATAAAGAGGGAGAAACCTTGTATTTCATCTTTCAATTGGTATTTGATTTCCACTCCCACACTTTATGATTGAAAATTTCTATTGGTATCTTATGCCTTAAAGGATAATAATTTCAATTGGTATCAAGATTTATGTTTAGGAATTCAAAATTTGTTATGTTTTCAATTGGTATCATATCAAGGTTGTTTACTTAAAATTGGTATGTTGTGTATTTACTTATCAATTGGTATCAAGATTTTTGTTTCCAATTGATATATGTTTTCATATAAGAATGTTTTATATGATTTGTTTCAATGCATCGTTTAACTTTATTTCCATTGGTATCATTTTGATATAGGCATTCCTTGAATTGTTTTATACTCATTTCAATTGTTTTATTTGAATTGGTATCATGTTTGTTTTAACCCCTTGTTGAAGTTTTTGTTTTAGACAAAAAGGGGGAGAAAATTTTCTTGAATTGTTTTAGTTTTTACCCCTTTATTGATGATTGACAAAAAAGGGGAGAAATATTTGAGTTCATATATGCATATTATGTTTTGCATATATCAAGTTTAATTGGTATCTAGAACATGTTTTAAGTAGTATCTAGATGTTTTAATTATTTTAATTGGTATCTAGAGCATGTTTTGTTTTTTGAACATTTCATTGGTATCTAGAGCCTTTTTATTATTTATGCATATCTATGCATTCATGTTTAAGAGCCTTCATTGCATATTAATTTATGTTTTATGTTTATGCATAAGTTAAGGGGGAGCTTCTTTGAAGCTTAACTTTAAACCATGCATATATAACTCCATGAGTTTTGTCATCATCAAAAAGGAGGAGATTGTTGGCCCAAAGGCCTTCCACTCTAGTTTTGATGATGATTAACTCATGTAGTTATGTGTACTAATAATCTTGTGTTATTTAGTTTCAGATTATTAATCAAGTTATTAGTTAGTGATTAGCTTCAACAAGATGATTTGGAAGCTTTCACATGTTGATTCAAGAGCCCGAGCGTCAAAGATCATATATAGCACTTGCTCGGTGGATCAAAGAGTTTTGGATCGAGTCGGCTTGGAGATTGTGCTCTACAAGAAGTCATCGGTACCTAGTTTAGTTTTGTGTTTAGATCCAAATTGTAAAGATTAGAATAGTATGATATGCTCAAGTTCACAACACGCACGTTTCATATTTTGCATATTGGTTTTCGGTTTTTCCGTTTTTGGTTTAACCGATCTTGGTTTCATGAATAGATTGATCAAAACAAGTTTACATGGTTTAATGTATATTAGATTTGTTCTATATACATGCATTCTTAACTTTCTAGACAAACTTAGTTTTGACTTACATATTCATGTGTTTTATGTTTTGACATTTTTAACAAAGCATATTTTGGAATTAATGACAAAAACATGGATATATATATATATGTTTCATGCATATTGGTTTTCTACCCATATGCATCATGCCTAAATGTTGTTTTTAATATCATGTTTTTGTAATTTGGATGAGTTTTGGACAAAATGTATTTTCTACTCAAAAATTCAAGTTTTAGAAAATACAAGTTTTGGATTTTGGTAAAAATGATAAGACACAAAAATGTTTCAAAATGTTTGTTATTTGTGATGAAATTTTATCACAAGTTTATATTTCAAAATAAAATGATAAAACTATTTTTGTGTATTTTGACAAGTCTTTATGGATTTATTAGAATATTTTTACCCTGTTTTTCTGACCCAGAACAGTGGCTGACAGGCCATGTCGGTCGACCGCACGGTCGACCGAACCAAGGGCCGGTCGACCTTACGGTCGACCGACGTGCACAGCCCTGTGCACGTCTGGCAGACACTCGGGACGGTCGACCGGCCGGTCGACCGGACCAGAGAGCAGTGCTCTCTGTTTTTGGGCGGTCGACCGGTTGCTGTCAACGGTCAAAATGTGACCGTTGGCCGGTCGACCGAGCGGTCGACCGGTAGGTCATTTCTGGCAGTTTCTGCTGCCAACGGCTAGTTTTCCAAATGGCCTATAAATACCCCATTGGAAAGAGCTTTTCTCTAAGATTTTTTGTGCGAATTTTTCCTGACTCTCTAGTGTTTTCACAGCAATCAAAAGAAGTTTTTGGGCTTTAAATTGAACAATCTATTTTTGTGTTTTTGCTAGGGTTTGGAAAATCAAGAAAGGATTTTTGGGAAAAGATTTTGATTCAACTTCTTCATCTTGGTTTCTAGTTTTTTCCAAAGATTTTCTTTGAGTTTTTGATTTCCATTCCTTTGATTTTCTCCACACTTGAGCTACATCTACTATCTCATTCTATAGGATCTTTGTGTGGGAAAGAAATTGTTTGTGGTTGTTCTTTAGACCACCAAGTTGAAAACCCTTCATTTGCTTGGCTTTGCGCCTTTCCCTCATTGTGCTGAGGAGGTTGTGCATTTGGGTTGTATCCCTCAAGTGGTGAGGTGATCCTTGTGTAAGCTTGGTGCTAATCCCTCAAGTTGTGAGGTGATTGTTTGTTGGCTTGGAGTTGTACCTCAAGGAGGAAGTTGTGTTTGTAAGGAGAGGAGTTGGGTACTCCTTGTAATTTTATTGCCCCAAATCCTCGGTGGAGGTTCCCTTTATGAGAGTCCTTTGTGGACAAGCTAGTGGACTTAAAATCCTTCTGGGTGAAGGCGGGGATGTAGAGCTGGGTGCTCGAACCTCGAAACATATCTTGTTGTTTGCGCTTGTTCCCTTGACTCTTACTCTCTCTCTCTCTCTTTACTTTGTGTCTTGCATCAATTCATATAGTTCATTCATAATTATTTGCTTGGTTTGTTTAAGTGTGCATCTCTTGACTATTGCAATTAGTTTTTAAATTTCGCATTAAGTTCATTAGATTAGCATTATCACCTATTCACCCCCCTCTAGATGATTTTCACATATCATAACTTTAACCAACATAGTGTGCCGGATTGGTCTCATCTGAATCAATACATGCCCCAGTCCCAATATAATGAACAAGACTAGAATAATTATCACAACTCTTGATTGCTGATTGCTAAAAGAAAGAACAATCAAATAGTTTAAGAGATTACCGTGTAGCTTGTGGCTAATGGGTTGTGTCCACGAGGAGGAATGCGATGGAAGCGTTTTGATGAATTGCTTAAAAACAAAGAATTGTGTTCGTTTTTTATGAAAAAGAGAATGGAAAGAAAGAGATGGTTAAAAGAGAAATTGCAACCTTTAGAAAAGGTTTTGGAGAAGGTGATTTAGAAAGCTTGAGAATTGTTTTATTGTTTTTAATAATGAAGCAAATCTGGGCTCACTATCTCACTACTCAATTGTTCATTCTTCTTCTTACAATGTTAAGTGCCTCAAGTGATCATTTGCAAAACTTAAAGTTTTTATTTTTAGAAAGTTTGAAGCAAAGCACATAAGACGGTTAGAAGAGTTGAGTCTTTTCTTCAAGAAATTGTTTGAATTGAATATTAAAACATCAAGCGCGAAGAAGCAAGAATGAAGTAAAAATAATTCAAGAGATGTTCATGAAAGAAGTGAGAATTCAACAATCCAAACCCATCCTCATGTGCCTTCAAGAACACTTTCAAAAAGAAAGGCTTTTAAAGAAGGCATGCATATGATTCATTGGGTCTTTTTCTTTTAAAAACAGGAGAGAAGAAGAGTAAGAGAGAGTTGTGATAGCAACCCAGAAAACCGTTTAGTTATCCATAGAAAACAACGAAGAAAACTTAGACATAATGCAAACCATACCGTACTGCAAGTGGAAGAAAACTTGGCTCGACTTTTGTATTGACGTCACTTCAATCTTCAAGTACAAGCACTCAATTCCTCTCTCTAACAAGTTTTGATACTGGATTATAAAGTAAATAACAAGATTACAACTTTTGTACTAGCTAACAAAGAGCCTAAATCCTAAGAAAATAAACACAAAACTTAATCCTAGTCTTCGCTCCCTTTTTCTTTACTGAAACCCATATTTATAGCCAAAATCCTAACAGGTAGGATCCCGGGAAGATTGGGGGAGCAAACGCTCCGCCAACAACTAAAAGATTGCCGCGGAAACGCAGCTTGGGCCGCGTTTTCGCGGCCCTGGTGTGGCCAGGTGGCCACACCAAAAGGGGGGAGGATCTCTGGTTGGTGTTTGTCCCGTATCTCCTGCTGATTTTCTTGTTTCTGCTCCAACCGTTGACGAAACAGCCTTTGATTTTGTGGCTTCAATCGCTCGATTCAGGGAGAATTTTTCTCAGCCTCTTGATATGCCAAGATTTAGCCCTGATTTCTTCATTTCGAATTTATTCTGAATTAATTCAGAATTTGGTGGGCTTTTGGGCTTGTTTCTTTTTTCTTTCTTTGAGCACTTGGGCCTACATTTAGCAAAGGAAAAGAAAACTTATTAATATGATTTATTAGCTAAAAAGCATGGTAAGGTGACAATATAAATGCAACATATGTGACTAATCACATCCCCACACTTATCTTTTACTCGCCCTCGAGCAAAACATCAGACTAATTCTAATCAATTATTATACCACTTTCGCAGGTCACTCGATTGCACTGAGCATGTGCAACAAGCCATTAAACCTCTAGGTTACCCCTAGAGGATGAGTTTTGTCTCGTGAAGATTTTCAGTGGATTGCACCCACAAAATCCATAAAGAAAGAGAAAGAAGTTAGTATTTTCGAAAAGCATTTTGAAAAGAGAAAATATTTGAAGTATATTTGTAAGGCTTTAAGTAATCTATAAGTTATAGGAATATCAAATTTTTCATTCCTAAACTTAGTCTCTATTCAAAAACATGTCATCAATTAAAGTAAGGAGTCGACTTGTACTTCTCATCTAGTCTATTAATTTACCCTGAGTCGTATGCACCATCGTGACTGTGAAGTTGACTAAGGGTTCTTTAACATTAACTCCTATGCCTTATATTTATTTATTTTTGGTGAAATTTATTCCTCAATTTCATTAGGCTTTCTAATTTGCCCATGTAACGAGCATTCAGTCGGTGACACCCAAACCGGATAGTTTTAGGGCACCAGGTGAGAAAACACCTCTAAGGACTTGAACACTCGAGCAGATAAGGCCACAAAATCAAGGATTTTATTTATACGATGTACCCCTTTTAGGCGTGAATACTTATGCTTCATGAGGCATAAATGCCCAGCTTAATCAGAGGATTTATATACACATTTTTTTTCAAACTTATCTAATTATCTTTTGCATAAATACTAAGGCTTGCTTAGGCCAAAGCACCAAGCTAATCAATAATTAGACTTGTTTTTTTCTTTTCCATGACATATATTTTTTTATAAGGCATAAGAGTCTCTGTTTTCAAACCCTAAGTGTGTAAGTGTATTTGGTGTGCATATGTCATCAAGGTAAATATCAAGACTAAATTACTTTCACAAATTTTCTTCCTGACCTTAAAAATCAAACAAGTTATCTTATTTTGACCAAGTGTAAGAAATCCTAATTATGATTCTCCTATTCCTTAAAATTGACTTAATTTCTTACAAAAAATATATCAAGATATTGTTCTATCCCCTCAAAAAGTTTTTTTTTTTTTGGGAAGGAAATGTTAGAACCCTCCCCCACACTTATCTCATGCATTATCCCCAATGTATGAAAGAAATGTATAAGTGCATGAAATAAAAATGGAAAGGAGGAAAGTTACTGATACACTGGGTCAAAAAGACCCATTGCCGTTTCATTTACCGGCACCGATTCCAAGAAAGGTTTAAGGCGTTGACCATTTACCTTAAAGTTATTTCCATTCTTGGTGTCACTGATCTCAACTGCACTGTGTAGAAACACGGTTTTTACAACGAATGGCCCAGTCCATCTCGATTTCAATTTTCTTGGAAAAAGATGAAGCCTAGAATTATAGAGTAAGACTTTTTGTCTAGGGACAAAGGTTTTTCTTATAATGTGCTTGTCATGGAAAATCTTGACTCTATCTTTAGTGATCCTAGCATTTTCATAGGCCTCATTTCTCAATTCCTCTAATTCGGAAATTTGTAATTTCCGAAGGTCACCGGCCTTAGTCAAGTCAAAATTCAACTGCTTGATTGCCCATAAGGTTCGGTGCTCTAACTCAACGGGCAAGTGACAAGGTTTGCCATAGACTAACCTATAGGGAGACATTCTTAGAATCGTCTTGAAAGCGGTCCTGTAGGCCCATAGAGCATCTAAAAGTTTGATGGACCAATCTTTCCAGTTTTGGTTCACAGTTTTCTCTAATATAAGCTTGACTTGTCTATTTGAAACCTCAACTTGCCCACTGGTTTGAGGATGATAAGGAGTGGACAACTTATGAGTTATGGCATACTTTCGCATAAGAGCTTTAAAAGATCTATTGCAAAAGTGAGTGCCATTATCACTGATGATAGCACGAGGGGTTCCGAAGCGGGAAAAAATGTTCTCTTTCAAAAACTTTATGACAACTTTGTTATCATTAGTTTTACAAGGAATGGCTTCTACCTACTTGGACACGTAATCCACAGCAACCAATATGTATTGGTTCCCAAATGAATTAGAAAATGGACCCATAAAGTCAATGCCCCAAACATCAAAGAGTTCTACTTCTAGAATTGGGTTCAGGGGCATTATATTTCAGTTTGAAATCCTTCCTACCATCTGGCATCTAGGGCACGTCTTGCAAAATTCATAAGCATCATTGAGCAGAGTGGGCCAATAAAACCCACTTTGTAGCACTTTTTCAGCAGTCTTGCTGGGACCAAAGTGTCCACCGCATGCAAGTTCGTGACAGAAAGATAGAACACTCTTAACCTCCTCATCGGGAATGCATCTCCTAATAATTTGGTCAGAACAGTACTTGAAAAGATACGGTTCCTCCCAAAAGAAATACCGGACTTGGGATAAGAACTGGTAAACATCATTTTTGGACCAATGCGACGGAGTTTGGTTTGTGACTAAGTAATTCACTATATCAGCAAACCAAGGTTCCCTATAGATAGCTAAGAGATGTTCATCAGGAAAATCCTCATTTATGGGTAATTCGTTGCATGGAGAATTAGGGATCCGTGAGAGGTAGTCAGCAACGACATTTTCTATGCCTTTCTTATCTCGAATCTCAAGATCGAATTCTTGAAGAAGGAGGATCCAACGAATGAGTCGGGCCTTGGCATCCTTCTTCATCATGAGGTACCTAAGCGCAGAATGATCGGTGAAAATGATGGTTTTGGACCCTAGTAGGTAGGGACGAAACTTCTCTAAGGAAAACACTACTGCCAAGAATTCCTTCTCAGTCGTAGTGTAGTTCAGTTGAGCATCGTTAAGAGTCCTACTAGAGTAGTAGATCACATGCTGCTTGTTATCAACGCGTTGTCCTAAGACAGCGCCTATGGCAAAATCGGAAGCATCGCACATGATCTCAAACGGCTTAGACTAATCCGGTGCAGATATGATTGGTGCAGAAATAAGCTCTCTCTTAAGCTTCTCCCAAGAATCTATGCATTCAGCATCGAAAGTGAAGGACACATCCTTAGCTAACAGATTAGTCAAGGGCTTAGCAATTTTGCTAAAATCCTTGAAAATCTTCGGTAGAAACCAGCGTGTCCTAGGAAGGATCTAATGTCCTTAACGCATTTGGGCATGGGAAGCTTAGCAATAACCTCAATTTTGGCTCTATCTACTTTGATTCCTTTCTTGGAGATCTCATGACCCAAGATAATTCCATGTTTTACCATGAAGTGGCATTTCTCTCAGTTCAGTGTCAGATTTTTCTTAGCACAACGTTGGAGGACGAGTTCTAGATGGTGGAGACATTGAGTGAATGAATCTCCGTAGATGGAGAAATCATCCACAAAGATCTCTAAGAATCATTCTACTATATCAGAGAAAATACTCAACATGCAACATTGAAACGTTGCTGGGGCATTGCATAAGCCGAAAGGCATTCGACGATAAGCAAATGTCCCAAATGGACATGTAAACGTAGTCTTTTCTTGGTCCTCAGGAGCGATAGGGATCTGGTTATAGCCCGAGTAACCGTCCAAGAAACAGTAATACTCATGACCTGCCAAACGTTCAAGCATTTGATCAATGAAGGAAGTGGGAAATGGTCCTTACGAGTTGCAGCATTCAGTTTCCTATAGTCGATGCAAACTCGGATCTTCGTGGGAAGTCGAGTTTGAACCAACTCTTTGTTCTCGTTTTCCACTACGGTGAAACCGGATTGCTTCAGAACTGCGTGGACAGGACTGACCCATTGGCTATCAGAAATGGGATAAATTATCTCATTGTCTAAGAGTTTTATGATTTCAGCATGAACAGCCTATTGCATTATAGGGTTTAACCTACGCTGCGGGTCTCTCTTAGGTGTGGCGTCTTCATTGAGATGATTCGATGTTGAACGATGGTTGGACTTAATCCCTTGATATCAGTCATAGTCCATCCAATGGCTTCCCTATGTTTTCTTAGAACAACTTTCAGATCTTCTTCTTTCTCGTCATTTAAATGGGAGGCAATGATGACAGGAAAGGTCTCTTGTTCGCCTAGATAGGCGTACTTGAGATGCGCAGGTAGGGCTTTCAATTCTAAGGAAGAGGAAGGCTCACTGGTGGGACTAGTCAAATCTGTTGGCTCCAATGTTGATGAAATAGGGTTTGAAGCCCAATTCACAGCAGAATCTACAACCTGATCAAGATTAAAGTCATCAGACTCTAACCCGAATTCACTCTCCGTTTCTAATTCCATTTCTTCCCCATGTTCACTAGTCAAGTTCTCAATTAGGTTGACTTTAAATGTTTGGTCCTCGATATCGCGGGGTTGTTTTCCTTGATTTAAGACATTGACTTCTCTAGTCATGTCTCCAAAGGTTAACCTCATAGACCCATTCCTACAATTGATGATGGCATTAGCAGTAGTAAGGAATGGTCGCCCTAGGATAACAGGAGTTTGAGCCCTATGATTAGAGTTGGACACAGGTCGTGTCTCTAGAACAATGAAATCGATAGGGTAAATGAACTCTCCTACCCGGATCAGGACATCATTAATCTCCCCTTTTGGAACTTTAACAGAACGGTCAGCCAGTTGGATGGTGAGTCGAGTTGGACTAAGATCGCCCAACCCGAGTTGTTGATAAACAGAGAATGGAAGCAAGTTGATACTTGCCCCCAAGTCAAGAAGTGCACGACTAATCTCGGCTTGTCCTATTGTGCAGGCACTGGTGGGACTACCTGGATCCTTGTACTTGACAGGGATAGTTCTCGATAATAGCTCACTAATGTTAGTTGCTAAGAAGACCTTTTTTGGAACATTAGTCTTTCTCTTCTTGGTGCACATGTCCTTAAGAAACTTAGCATAGGAAGGAACTTGTTGGATGGCATCAAGAAGTGGCACATTTATCTTCACTTGATTAAATATCTCGATTATCTTATCCATGTGAGGATTTTGCTTGTTGTTTTTCAGCCTATTAGGAAATGGTACTATAGGCTGGTGCACCTGGCTGGCTGTTGACCAAGATTTCCTGCACACAAAATATAATATTTTAGTTTTAAGAATAGGATGTGCAAGTTCTCAATTCTAATCCGCGGTAGCAAGGCTATGCGGGTCGTGATCCTCAGGGAGGGACTGCGATGGAAGCGTTAAGCAAGTTATCTCTAAAGTTTTATTTTTATTAGTTAAGTTAGAAAGGAAGTGGTATTTACAATGAATCGGAAAAGAAAGAATTGGGAGATAGTGATTTAATCTACAAAAATAGAATAAAAAAAAAGAAAAGAAACTAACCTTGGTTGGAGAAAATATGTGAAAACCTAACACTTTCTACCTTATTTCGGAGGCGTTGAACGCATAAACCATGGGATCAATTTCAGTCCACTGTTCGCATTAGATCATCAAGCCTTGGGCAAGTATGAATTGATACGCCTCGAGGAGGAGAACATCTCCATGAAATATCGTTGGCACTACCAAGACTTGTTATACTCGTGGTTCGGAAATCACTTGCGTGCTCATCAAAGATCAACAGAAATAATGTAGACAAGAAAAAGAAAACAAAAAGAAAAGTAAAGCAATGACATAAATAAAAATAAAAATTACCTTCATTACTTGAAACAATGGAGAAGAGAAGCATACATCAGTGTCACCCTCAACATAGCCATCTCCCTCTCTTGAAAATAAAAAGAAACCCTAATTACAAAACTAGAAGAAAGAAGAGAAACCCTAAAAACCCTAACTTTGGCCCTTGGCTCTGCCTCTGGACGACTCTGAACGTTGCACTGCAGGGGGTATTTATAGGTGCAGAAGGCCTAAGAGTCCTGGATAAACCTGCCCACAAAAACTGGTATTCAGATTCATCCAAAATGCCGCGGAATCTTGGATTTTGCCGCGGATTTGCGGCATTTTTGTGGAATCTGGCCACGCGCTTTGGCGCGTGGCCTCTCCTGGTCCGTCCATGTGGGCGTTTGCTTCTGGAAGTTTGATCCTGGCTCTTCATATTGGGATTTCGAGATAACTTGATAATCAAGTTACCTAGATTTTGAATTCTCCCAATCTCTTTTAAACGAATTTCCTTATCTCTGCACTCTTTTCATTCTCATCTGCAAGAGTTTAGGGTTGGGTAGAAGTCTATCCTTCCCTCATCTTTAATATTTGCAACTTTAGCCCTTTTTATTTGCATTTTGACTTCTTGTAATTGCGCTTTTACACCTGGGCTTCAAACATGGGCTTGGATCTGGGCTTTTGGGCTCTTTAGGCTTTATTTATTATTAAAATAATAATTCGAGGCCTGCACACAATAAATTACAAATTATTAATAAATGTGCAGAATTAAATGAATAAATATGAAAATGTGATGGTAAATATGATGATAAAAATGCACTTTTCACTACCAATCACTGGCTGACTTGTCTTTTTCAGATTCGTCAGAATTGGATTAGATGAAGTGGAAACTTGATTGTGGTTGTGCTGAATGGGATTGGTTGGATTGGATAGAATTTCTTCAAGAAGACCTTGATGAAACCATCCCAGGTGTGATAGAACCGGACGCTAAGCTGTAGAGCCACTTCTTTGCTAGGTCCTTAAGTGCGAAAGGGATAAATCTCAACCTAATAGCATCGTCTACAAGGTGTGGGATTTTCATCATTAGACATACTTCCTCAAATTCTCTTATGAAGAAGTAGGCATCTTCGGACTCTAGGCCATGAAACTTGGGGAGTGTGTTGATGAATTGAGGCTTGAGCTCAAAATTGTATTCACCAACCGATAGAAGTAGAATGCAAGATGGAAGTGAGGTCCTAATGGGGTAGAACCTATCCTGCAGTGATGTTGATTGAGCTATTATCGGATCTGGTCTTGGTTCAAACTTGGGTGGTGATGTGTTTCTAGTCAACCTAGATGAATTAGGGTCTCTCGACCACACTTGCATACACAAACACAATCACAAACACAAACAAGTTCAACTAACAGTCAACAATAGAAATCAACCAAGCCTAGTCTAAGGTAACCTTGACCTAGACAACTCCTAACTGGTTGATTGTCAACAGGAGATAGAATGTAGACTTTGACCACAAGCTAATCAGCCAGGTCAGGGCAAGATTGGTGGGAGGTTTTCCGTCAAAGACGTTCCTTAATTAAGTAACCACCAATCTTCGGGCTTTCAGCCCTCAATCCCCTTCCTAGATACTGATTTGGCAGGAGTCAATTTCCAACACCTTCCCTCTTTAGGATAATCTCCTAGTGAGTTCGAGATGTTCCTAAGGCCAACGTCTATCAGATTTTACTTAGGCTTTAGGCTTAGGTTTGTGAGTGCTTGGAGTCTGATTTTTGGGCCAAGGAAGGGTGATTAAATCCCCACCTTATCTTGTTATTGGGTGTTGCCCTTAAAATCAACTTGTGCAAGTGTACAAGATAAATAAGATTCACTCAAAGCGATATAAATCAACCAAGAAATGAGTCCTATTCTGAATGCAATGCGTACGTACCTTGCTCCAGCACTCTTCAACAGTAAAGTAAATGAATTGAAAAGACTCGTGCCTAAAATGCAAACGTCTAATCAATTTTTTTAACTTTTCAACAAGTGTTTTACTGTTGACTTAAAACAGGGATGTTGGATAGCAGAAATAGCACAAATATGACATATAAAAACTAAAATTTTTGCGAGCAATATGTCCTGCAAAAAAGTGTTTTTAGTAGTCCAATGAATTTTTCAGATTTTGCAAAGCAATTTCTTGAAATTCTGTTTCCTACTTTCGAGAGTAGGGGCACAGAATTTGCAAGTCTTCTCTTGCAAAGCTTGAATTCTAGATCTTGATCTTCAAGTCCCTGAAACAACACACAAAACTTGTTAAAAATAACTACACCGTTCCCTCCCCAGCAACGGCGCCAAAAATTTATTGCTAAAAGAAAGAACAATCAAATAGTTTAAGAGATTACCGTGTAGCTTGTGGCTAACGGGTCGTGTCCACGAGGAGGAATGCGATGGAAGCGTTTTGGTGAATTGCTTAAAAACAAAGAATTGTGTTCGTTTTTTATGAAAAAGAAAATGGAAAGAAAGAGATGGTTAAAAGAGAAATTGTAACTTTTAGAAAAGGTTTTGGAGAAGGTGATTTAGAAAGCTTGAGAATTGTTTTGTTGTTTTTAATAATGAAGCAAATCTGGGCTCACTATCTCACTACTCAATTGTTCATTCTTCTTCTTACAATGTTAAGTGCCTCAAGTGATCATTTGCAAAACTTAAAGTTTTTATTTTTAGAAAGTTTGAAGCAAAGCACATAAGACGGTTAGAAGAGTTGAGTCTTTTCTTCAAGAAATTGTTTGAATTGAATATTAAAACATCAAGCGCGAAGAAGTAAGAATGAAGTAAAAACAATTCAAGAGATGTTCATGAAAGAAGTGAGAATTCAACAATCCAAACCCATCCTCATGTGCCTTCAAGAACACTTTCAAAAAGAAAAGCTTTTAAGGAAGGCATGCATATGATTCATTGGGGCTTTTTCTTTTAAAAACAGGAGAGAAGAAGAGTAAGAGAGAGTTGTGATAGCGAGCCCAAAAAATCATTTAGTTATCCATAGAAAACAACGAAGAAAACATAGACATAATGCAAACCATACCGTACTGCAAGTGGAAGAAAACTTGGCTCGACTTTTGTATTGACATCACTTCAATCTTCAAGTACAAGCACTCTATTCCTCTCTCTCACAAGTTTTGATACTGGACTACAAAGTAAATGACAAGATTACAACTTTTGTACTAGCTAATAAAAAGCCTAAATCCTAAGAAAATAAACACAAAACTTAATCCTAGTCTTCGCTCCCTTTTTCTTTGCTGAAACCCATATTTATAGCCAAAACCCTAACAGGTAGGATCCCGGGAAGTTTGGGGGAGCAAACGCTCCCCCAACAACCAAAAGATAGCCGCGAAAATGCAGCTTGGGCCGCGTTTCCGCGGCCCTGGTGTGGCCAGGTGGCCACACCAAAAGGGGGGAGGATCTCTGGTTGGTGTTTGTCCCATATCTCCTGCTGGTTTTCTTGTTTCTGCTCCAATCGTTGACGAAATAGCCTTTGATTTTGTGGCTTCAATCGCTCGATTCAGGAAGAATTTTTCTCAACCTCTTGATATGCCAAGATTTAGCCCTGATTTCTTCATTTTGAATTTATTCTGAATTAACTCAGAAGTTGGTGGGCTTTTGGGCTTGTTTCTCTTTTCTTTCTTTGAGCACTTGGGCCTACATTTAGCAAAGGAAAAGAAAACTTATTAATATGATTTATTAGCTAAAAAGCATGGTAAGGTGACAATATAAATGCAACATATGTGACTAATCAATTGCAAATAAAAGAGCAATGAGAATTACCTTCTAACTTTGGGCTAACGGGTCGTGTCCACGAAGAGGAATGCAATAGAAGCTTTTTGGTGTTTTTGTTTAGAAAACAAAGAATGGTGTTGGTTTTTTTCTTTTTCATACTGAAATAGAGAATGGAGAGAAGGGAAGTGATTTAAAGGAAAAACTTAAAACTAGGAAAAGGCTTTGGAGAAGATGAACTTTTTAGAAAATGATTTGAGAGTGATTTGACTGTGATTTAAATTATGAAAAAGTTTCGGGTTTACTAATTTTCTACTCAACTACTTACTTATCTCAAGAACACTTGGGTGCATTTATTTTATCATAAGTAAAAAACCTTTAGTTCCTTTTAATGTTCAAGTAAAACAAATAAGATGGTTTTATTTAAATCTTAAGACCTTTGTTTAAATCTTAAGACCTTTCTTAACACAACTTTAAAATAGATTGTTAAACCATCAATTGCGAAGAAGTAAGTTGGAATAAAAATAATTTAAAAGTCCAAGTTTAAAGAGAAACATCCTCATGTGCTTTCAAGAACAAAGTTCAACTCAGGTATTATTATGCTTCAAGAAAATTGCTTTCATAAAAATCGATCAAGAGAAAGGAGGTAGAAGAGATTGATTAGTGAGCTCAGAAGATACTTTAATTACTCATGAATGATGGAAAACAAGACATGTAAATAAAACAAGACATACCCGTGAATTAGAGTAGTAGAAGAGAAAGCTTGATCCTTTATTGATGTCACTTCAATCTTCAGATTACAATCACTCTATTCCTCTCTCACTGGTATTTGGACTGAACTACAAATAAGAAAACAGAGATACAACATCTCTATGATATCTAACAAAGAACCTAAATGCTAAAAACATAGATAAAAACTTAAACTAATTTCCGGTCCCTTTTTCTCTGAAAAATACAATAATTATAGGCTAAAACCAAATATGAGAGGGTGTACGAAGATAGGGAGAGCAAACCCCAAACCATCACAACCAAGCCGCGAAAACACGGCTTTGGCCGCGTTTTCGCGGCCATGATGTGGCCAAATGGCCACACCTGGTTGGTGGTGCTTCCTCGCTTGGTGATTCTCCTTTATCTCTTGCTGGTTTTCCCGTTGCAGCTCCAGGATGTGACAAAACGGCCTTTGATCTTTGGCTTTAAGCACTTAATTTGGAAAGATTCATTTTAACCAATTGTCAACCTCTCTGGTTTGCCATTATCTGCCCCGATTTTCTGATTTCGAATTTATTCTAAATTAAATCAGAATTTGATGGGCTTTTGGGCTCGTTTCTCTTTCCTTTCCTTTAACAATGGGCCCGCATTTTATAAAGAAAAATAAGACTTATTAATATGATTTATTAGATAATAAAAATGATAATGTGGCAATATATATGCAATATATGTGATCGATCACACTCCCACACTTATCTTTTGCTCGCCGTCTAGCAAAACATCAAAACTAATCCTAATCAATTATTAGACCACTTTCACAGGTCACTCAATTGCACTGAGCGTGTGCAATAAGCCGTTAAACCTCTATGTTACCCCTAGAAGACGAGTTTTATCGCGTGAGGGTTTTCAATAGATTGCACCCACAAAATCCATAAAGAAAGAGAAAAAATGTTAGTGTTTTTGAAAAGCATTTTGAAAGGAGAGAAAATATTTATAGTATATCTGTAAGAGTTTAAGTAATCTATAAGTTATAGGAATATCAAAATTTTCATTCCTAAACTTAGTCTCTATTCAAAAACATGTCATCAATCAAAATAAGGAGTCAAATTGTATTTCTCATCTAGTCTATTACTTTACCTTGAGTCATATGCACCTTCGTGACCGCAAAGTTTGACTAAGAGTTCCTTAACATTAACTTTTATGCCTTATTTATATTTATTTTTGGTGGTATTTGTTCCTTAATTCCATTATGCTTTCTAATCTGCCCATGTAACGAGCCTTCAGCCGATGACACCCAAACCGGACAGTCTAAGGACACCAGTGAAAACACACCTAGAGGGGGGTGAATAGGTGTTTATGCTAATCTAATGATCTTTTTAAACAAGTGTGAAAGTATGATGCAATCGGTCACTCAAAACAAGAAATTGAAGCCGAATTCCTCGTGAAGGCTCTAGAACTTCTCCTCTTTGATTCCTCTAGATTATAAGTTGAGGCGCGTAATTGCTTTCTTGTTGAGATGAGTAAAGACCGAAAAAAGCAAATAATTAAATAGATGCAATAATGAAGTGAACACAAGAGATGTCACAAGATAGAAATGTAAAGCAATAAAAAGCAATAAGGAAATCAATCGCAAACACAAAGGATTTGTTTCGAGGTTTGAGCCACCGCTCTACGTCCCCACCTTTACCACCGTGAAGGGTTTACACTATATCCACCGAGGAAATTACAAGAGGTCTACCCAAGACTGGAGTACAGAACTCCCACCAATCCAACCCTCTACACAAGAGGGATCTCAACTCAAAGAACAACAAGTAACAAGGTGATCAAAAAAACCAAACACCTCTCTCTTACAACTCCTTATAGAATGGAATGATTGTTGGCTCAAGAAGTGTAGTGAGAAAAATTTAGTTGTAAAGTAATAATAAATAGCTTGAAAAATAACTGAAAAAATAGTAACCAAGAATGCACTTAGAAAATTGAGAGCTTTGAGAACTTTTCTTTCTTTTTGGAAACTTGAAACCAAGGGGATTTTTCTGGATTTTTACAAGTGACCAATGCCAACTATTTATAGGGATTAGAGGAGATCTAATCATCATTATAACTAGCTAAATAGGTCAGGAAATAGCCCCCAAAAATTCAGAGAAAGCTGACCAAAACATCTCAATCAAATCCAATGATTAAAACTCTGAAAACTAGCCGTTGGGGCTGCAGGCGGCTATCGGTCGACCGGCAGTCTATTGGTAAACTAACTGTTGGACTCGGTCGACCGGTCGGTCGACCGGCATCTAAAGAGAAAAGATCTCTTTGTTCTGTCAGTCGACTGGCCCGGTCGACCGACCAAACCCGAGAGCAAAGGGCTTTTAGTCGGTCGATCGGTCCGGTCGACCGGCAGACGTGCACAAACGTGCACGCCATGACCACAAGGCTCGGTCGACCGGACCGGTCGACTGATCAGGCCTGAAATGGATCTGGTCGACCGATAGGCCTGAAAACAGGATTTTTCTAGGAAAATTTTTGAACTTTGAAAAATTTTCAAAATAATTTGTAAGGCTATATGATTAAGTATCATGCTATAAAGGTTGGTATACAAGATATAAACAAGATGTAAAATTATAAAATAATTTGAGTCATGTATAACCATCAAGACATGAACCTAAATCAATTACCCAAAACAAAAATCGTATTTTGAAAAATGAAGGTGTGTGTGTGTTTTCTTGAGCCAACTTATCATAACCTCATTCTTTAACAAACTAATTTTTACAAAGGTTCTAGGTGACTACAAGGTCTTCAAATTAGGGCTTCTCCATGGAATATTGCATAGCTTGAATCCTTGAACCCGAATTGAGTCATCTTGAGTCAAAAGAACCCAAATTGAATCATCTTTACGGAAGAACACAACTTGAATCCTTAGAACCCTGAAACACACTTAAACAGTAGAAAATGATTAGTACAAAAAACTATATATGTTTTGTAATCATCAAAACTCAAAAACCGGGTGATTGTAACCTTGGGCCAACAATCTCCCCCTTTTGGATGATGACAAAACATATGAGTTATTTAACACAAAAAAATGGAAAAAAAGCTTGGAAGCTCCCCCTCAAATCATGCTATATATATGAATGGCTATATACTAAGAATTTTGGCATAAGAGAGACATAGAAATTCAAAAACATATTGCTCAAAACTCATAATTCAAAAACTAACATTTTATACCTCAAAATCCAAAATTCAAAATCAAAACTAACTTGTTATAACTTAAAACTCAAAACTCAAAACTATCTTTTTATAATTCAAAATTCAGAACTCAAAACACATAACTCAAAACTCAAAATGCATAACTCAAAACTCAAAATAAGCTAACTTTTCTTTTTCTCCCCCTTTTTGTCATATATCAAAAAGGGTAAACATTAAAAAAAAATTTAAAAAATTTTCCTCATGATTCCATAACACAAACATTCAATTCACCACAAATAAAGAAAAAATCTAGCATAGTCTAGTGGTTTTGTAAAAATATCGGCAAGTTGAAAATCGGTAGAAACATACTCAATGTCAATATCACCTTTCTCATAATGATCTCTAAGAAAGTGATACTAAATGTCATGTGCTTAGTCTTACTATGTTGATTTGTATTTTTAGTCATATGAATAGCACTAGTATTATCACAAAATATTTTAATATGGTCAAAATGCAAATCATAGTCAAGGAGAGCATGTTTCATCCAAAGAACTTGTGCACAACAAGCTCCGACCGCAACATACTCCGCCTCGGCGGTTGAGAGAGCTACCGAATTTTGCTTTTTGGAAGGCCATGAAACAAGACAATTACCAAGAAATTGACATGTTCCACTTGTACTCTTCCTATCCACTCTACAACCCGCATAGTCGGCATCCGAAAAACTCGTCATGGAAAATTGTTTGGTCTTCGGATACCACAAACCCATTTCAATTGTGCCCTTAAGGTATCTAATAATGCGTTTTACCGCAATCAAATGGGACTCTTTAGGACACGATTGAAATCGAACACAAAGACATGCACAAAACATAATGTCCGGCCTACTAGCTGTTAAATACAACAAGCTACTAATCATGCTACGATAAAGCTTAATGTCTACACTTGTACCTTGTTCACCCTTGTCAAGCTTTGTGGTAGTTACCATGGGAGTTTTGCTTGTCTTAGCCCCTTCAAGTCCAAATCTCTTGATAAGTTCCTTCGTGTACTTGGCTTGATTGATGAAAATCCCATCCTTCTTTTGCTTGATTTGGAGACCAAGGAAGTAGTTAAGCTCACCCATCATAGACATCTCAAATTCCTCCTTCATGCATGATTCAAAAGCTTTGCAATGATTTTCATTAGTAGAACCAAATATGATATCATCAATATATATTTGAACTATAAATATATCATTTTCAACATGTTTTGTAAACAAAGTAGTATCTATTTTTCCTTTATTAAAACCATTAGAAATTATAAATGAAGAAAGTATTTTATACCAAGCCTTAGGGGCTTGTTTTAAACCATAAAGAGCTTTATCAAGTTTGAAAACAAAATCCGAATGTGTAGGATCAACAAACCCGGGGGGTTGTTCAACATACACCTCCTCTTCAATAAATCCATTTAAGAAAGCACTTTTTACATCCATTTGAAAAAGTTTAAAATCTTTATAAGAAGCAAATACAAGTGTCATCCGTATGGCTTCAAGCCGTGCTACGGGTGCAAAGGTTTCCTCAAAATTGATACCTTCGACTTGAGTGTAACCTTGGGCCACTAATCTAGCTTTATTCTTAACAATATTTCCCGACTCATCCAACTTGTTCTTAAAGATCCACTTAGTACCAATTGTTGGTCTATCGTGGGGCCAAGTAATAAGATGCCAAACTTGGTTGCGCTCGAATTGATTGAGTTCCTCTTGCATGGCTAGCAACCAATATGAGTCGCCCTCGGTTTCGAGGATGTTCTTTGGTTCAAAGTGAGAAATAAATGCATAGTACCCATAAAGATCATGAAGTTTAGAACGAGTAGTTACCCCTTTTGATACTTCACCTATAATAAGATCCTTAGGATGATGTGGTTTGTATCTCCAATCTTTTGGAAGTGGTTGAGTAGTCTCCACTTTCATTTCTTGAATTTCATTTCCTTGATCCTTATTTTCTTGAACTTCATTACCTTCATCACCCTTTGGCATGTCTTCAAGAGTAGGTGAGTCCTTCAAAGTAGTTCTCTCCATGTCTTCATTTAGGGAATCTATTTCTACAATATTCTTAACAAACACATTAGATTCCTCAAACTTTACATGTATAGATTCTTCAATAGTCAAGGATGACTTATTGAAAACTCTATAAGCTTTACTAGTATTAGAGTAACCAACAAAAATTGCTTCATAAGACTTTGCATCAAATTTACCTAAATTATCTTTAGTATTCAAAACAAAACATTACAACCAAAACTTTAAAGTATGAAACATTTGGCTTTCTAGAAAAATAGATCTCAAAAGATGTTTTTGAAGTATTTTTGCATAAGAAAACTCTATTTGATATGTAGCAAGATGTGTTAACGGCCTCGCCCATAGATAATGAGGGAGACCATATTCATTTATCATTGTCCTAGCCATCTCTTGTAATGTACGATTTTTCCTCTCAACGACTCCATTTTGTTGTGGAGTTCTAGGACAAGATAATTCATGCTTAATTCCATGTTCTTCAAAAAAAGTGGTAAAGGGTTGGTTATTGAATTCACCACCTCTATCTCTTCTTATTTTTAAAGTCGAAGAATCTTTTTCCTTTTCAACTCTTTTCTTAAAGGCTTGAAAATATGAAAAGGCATGATTTTTGTGTTCTAAAAAGAAAACACAAGTAAAACGCGAGAAATCATCAACTAAAACAAAAGCAAAACGATTCCCACTTAGACTTTTGGTTTGAGTAGGGCCAAACAAATCCATATGGATCAACTCCAAGGGTCGTGATGACATGATATCCTTGATTGACTTGAAAGAGGACTTGGTTTGTTTCCCAAGTTGGCACACATCGCAAACGCGGTCCTTTTCAAAGTTCAAGCAAGGAATACCTTTCACCATTTCCTTGTTGTTTAATCGAGATAGATGGTCAAAAGAATGTGGCCTAATCTCCTATGCCACAACCAGGAGTCATCATCGAGGGCTTTCAAACAAGTAGCATTGCATAGCATATTAGACATGTCAATCATGTATACATTGCTTTCACGAAATTCGGAAAATATACATGTGTTGGATTGTCTATCAATAACTCCACATGCTAGGTTATCAAAAACAACATCAAAACCTTTGTCACAGAGTTGACTAACACTCAAGAGATTATGCTTGAGGCCATCAACTAATATGAAAGGAGATGTACCAAGTTTAACATTACTAATACCAATAATTTTTCCTTTGGCGTCATCTCCAAAGGTGACGGTGTCACCTTCATGGTATCTTGATAGGGTTGCAAAGTTGTTGATATCCCAAGTCATGTACCTTGAGCAACTACTATCAAGATACCACAATCCTTTACGTCGTTGGGCCTTGGAATGTACCTACATCATTTAACAAATTTGTTGACTTTGGTACCCAAATCTTCTTAGGTCCTTGAAAGTTAGAATTCCGAACCCAAACATGATTATGCGATGCATTAAGCCTATCATAGCAAAATTTAACCAAATGACCTTTACGTCCACAATATGTGCATGAAAAGACTTTACCATACATGAATGCATGATGTGTGTGTGGAGTGTGGGCATGTTTGGCATGATGTAAAGGTTGTGATTTATGAACATGAGCATAAATAGCATGTGAATGTTTCTTTGGGACTTGTTTCTTAGAAAACATAGCCTCTAGTCTATTCATATCAAATTCACATTTCTTCAAAACTACTCCTAATGAATCAATTTTCTCTTTTAGCATGGAAATTTCATTTTCATCAATTTGTGAAAATTTACTTTTGCAAGAAATTTTATAGTTATCAAAGTCCTTTTGTGTAGAAACAAGAGTAAAAAGTTATTCATCCTTTTCTTTTATAAGAGTGAAAACTTTGTGATTGAGAGATTCATTTTCCTTTTTCATTTTCAAGTATTTCTTTTTGAGAAAATCATAGTTATGAGATAGTTCTTCAAAAGCTTCTCCTAGTTCATTCATGGATAGTGAAAAACACCTAGGGGGGGTGAATAGGTGTTATTGCTAATCTAGAACTAAATGCAAAACTAAGTGCGCTAAATGCGGAAGCTAATGCAAATTATGCACAAACTAATACAATACAACAAGTGTAGCCGAATTCCCCTTGCGAGGCTCTGGACTAACTCCCTTTGATTCCCCTTGAAATGGGTTGAGGTGCTATGTGAAGCTCTTGTTGGATGAGTATAAGTTGGGCACACACACACAAGCAATCCAAGCAATGTGCACACACAATCAAGCCAAGCAATCGAGGATATAGCAATATGGATTATGCAAGGCACAACACAAGCAAATAAATATGAATGAAGTATGATGCTTTGCACAAATGTAAAGAGAATAGAGTTGAGAGAAATTGGATCAAACGCTAACACGAAGATTTGTTTCGAGGTTCGAGTACCCAACTCTACATCCCCGCCTACACCACCGTGTAGGATTTCCCAATCCACTATAGGAGTACCAAACTCCTCTCTCAACCTTTACAAAGCCACCGAGGCTATACAACCACAATCCACCTCTACCGAAGAGGGATAAGGCCCGTAGCCAATACAACAACCACAACCAAACTCAATCACCTCACACTTGAGGGATACAAACCAATCACCCGATCACCTCTACCGAAGAGGGATACAACAAGAATAAGGGTGTTTACAACAAGTGGTTCCAAAAACCACAAACTCAATCTATCTTTCTTTTCTCTTTTCTTTTCCACAAAAAACAAGATCCTAAATAGATTAGGATAGGTGATAGCTCAAGTGTGGAAAACTAGGTGTTTGGAAAACAAGCAACAAAGAAAAACACTTGGAAAAATTCTTGCAAAAGATATAAAATGAAAAACCAAGACAAATCTCCCAAAATATTCTTTTCTTTGATTTTTCCAAAAACCTAAAACAATAAAGATTGAAAGATTAAAGCCCCAAACACTTTGAAAAACTTGTTTTAAACACTTCAGAAAACCAGAATTTTTTCTCTTCAAAAACTTGGCCAAAATCCCCAAAGAGATGGGGTTTATATAGGCCCATCAGAAAACTAGCCGTTAGGCTGAGCTGGCAGCCTGACAGGCTGCCAGTCGACCGGCCCGGTCGACCGCCAACGGTCAGAAATATGACCGTTGGGCAACAGCGGTCGACCGGCCCGGTCGACCGAAACAAACCGAGAGCAGAACTCTTCTGCAGCGGTCGACCGCCCGGTCGACCCAAACAAACAGAGAGCAGAGCTCTCAAACCCGGTCGACCGGCACAGTCGACCGTTTTTGTGTCTGCCCAGACGTGCACATCTGTGCACGTCGGTCGACCCTAGGGGTCGACCGGCTCTTGGTGCGGTCGACCGTCCGGGTCGACCGACCAGCCTGTCAGCACAAAAAAAAGACAGAAAATTTGGGAAAAATATTTTCTAAAAATCTTTTATCTCTTTTAAAAATACCATAAAAATTGTTTTATCATTTTATATTGAAACTCAAACAAGTGATAAAAATTCCAAGACAATATATCAACATATCAATTCATTTTTGTGTCTTGCCAATTTTATCAAAAACAAAACTTGTATTTTAATCAAACTTGATTTTTTTTTCAATAGGAAATCTGATTTTCCTAAAACTTATAGAAATACAAAAACATGATATTTGAACATTATTAAGCATGATGCATATAGACATAGGTCTAATACACATTCAACAAATATATCATAGTTTTTGTCTTTAATTTCAAAAATATGTTTTATACCAAAACATAAAACTACATGAATAGGTATGTCAAACTAAGTTTGTATAAGTCATATACGCATGTATGTATATCTAGAACATATCTAATATACATAGATATAAAGTAAACTTGTTTTGATCTACTATCCATGAAAACCAAAATCCAAATTATGAAACGTGTGTGTTGTGCACTTGAGCATATCGACTATACTAAGCTTTACAAATGGATCTAAAACACACTATCTAAACTATGGATACCTAAGTCTTTGTGTCATCAAGAAGACTTGCTCCAAAACTCCATCCATGGGCTAGGCAATGTGTGATCTTGAAGTTTTGGCCCTGGAATCATCATGAAAAGCTTCTAAACGCCTTGTTGAAGCTAATCACCAACTAATATCTTGGTTAATGATCTGAAACTTAGACAACACAAGATTATTAGTAAACATAACTACATGAGTTAATCATCATCAAAACTAGAGTGGAAGGCCTTTGGGCCAACAATCTCCCCCTTTTTGATGATGACAAAACTCATGGAGTTATATATACATGGATTAAAGTTAAGCTTCAAAGAAGCTCCCCCTTAACTCATGCATAAACAAATAAATAAAATATATGCAATGAATGTACATAAACATGTATGCATCAATATGCAAAAAACACAAACAACTTGTTCTAGAAGCTCTAGTTACCAATTAAATTAATAAAGCATTAAAAACAAAAACACTAGATGCTCTAGATACCAATAAAAACTTAATACTTACCAATAAAACTTAATATATGCAAAAACATAAGTATATATGCATATATAAAAACATGTTAAACTCTCAAATAATTCTCCCCCTTTTTGTCAATCATCAACAAAGGGGTAAACAAAGTAAAATCAAATCACACAAATTTTTCTCCCCTTTTGTCAAACAAAAAGATCAAGAAGGGGTGACTATAAACAACATGATATCAATAGATAAATATGTCAATGAACCAACTTGATATCAATTGAAAATAACCAAAGATCAATAGATGTTATATGCTATATATATTCATGAAGAGGAAGACGCTAAGTTAGCTTCCCTACACATATGCGTTACATGAAAGAGGGATGTTAAGCCCTAATTCACATAACACACATTATGTAATGAATAAGAGGAGATGTGAAGCTCTCCCTACACACGTGTACCACATAAAGAAGAGATGTTAAGCTCTTCAATACACAATACACTCAACATGAATCTATATGCATATAGTCAATACAAATCAAAACTTTTGTATTTTTCTTTAAACAAAATTTTTAGATACCAATTTAAAGCAAAAACACATGAAACATCTTGATATCAATTGAAATTAAACATAATAGATTTTGAATGTCTAAACAAAATTTTGATACCAATTGTAAATAATTTTCATATTAAATATATGATACCAATATGAAATTTTCAATCATAAAGTAAGGGAGTGGGAAACAAATACCAATTGAAGAATCACCAATTGAAAGACAAAATTATCACCAATTGAAAGACAAAATTAAATTTTCTCCCCTTGATGAAATACCAACTAAAATGATGCATAGGCTTGATACCAATTTAAAAGTAATCAATTGAAATAAAATTGAAACTCAAGCACTAGCATAAACAAGATTTTGTGAAAAATTTATATCTTAAGCACAAATAAAAGTGTATGAAATAGAATGAGTACCAATCACCAATAGATGATACCAATTGAAAATATACATACACAATAAACATATGAGTATACAAAAAGATCAAAATGATACCAATTGAAAGAGTTCAATGATACCAATTGACATAGCAAAAAGTTCAAGTGTATACATCATATTACAATACCTCCCAATCAAGGTTCAAGTTTTAAATGATTTTCATTTAAAGCATACAAGACCATGATCTCCCATCCATCCGCCCATTGATGGTAGGGGTTTTCAAAAATAGATTTGAAAATAAGCTTTGTTTGAAAAACTCTACCAAAATGAAGAATATCGCAACTAGTTATATGAAAAATTTGTAAACTAGTACGAAATCCTTCAAGCAAGGAATAAAACAAAATTAATTTTCATGAAAACATGAAATTCACATGATAATCAACACTCAAGTCAATTAGGCATAAAAATGACTCATGAAAACAAACACATGAGTAATCAATAAATGTGAGTGTACAAATAAAGTGTGATTATCATAATCATGAAAATATTCAATTAAGCTAAATTATTCCTTAAATATAGAGAACACGAAAATCATCAAAACTTATTTAACTTTCATGGCCTATGTATGTCTAATACAAACTAAAGTATACATACATATCCAAAACACAATGAGTCCACAAAATATATGCATTAAGGCACGTGGCTCAAAAGGATAAACATGTATATCTAATAGTTTGGACAAGATAGACATATACATGAAGTTAAACAATTTAAACACAAAATCAAGAAAAACTTCACCAAAACAAATTTCATTTCATGGTATATGTATGAATTGTCAACGCAAGAAGTATACATACATATCCCTAAACACAATTGAGTCCTTATATATAGATTTGCATGAAAGGCAAATGACTCATGGGGTATACATGTATATCTTAAAGTTTGGCAATACAACCATATACATGAAGTGAAAAACTCATAAAACAAATCCAAAATGGGAATACAAGTTTAAAATGTATGAATCATCAAAACTAGACTATACTAGCACACCTAATGGGTTCAAATAAGCAATTAAGCTCAAACATATATAGATTTATTTGTGGCCCACTATATGTACAAGTATAAATCCTAGTTTTAATGAAAACTAACATCTAAACAAGTAATCTTAACATGAAGCATCAAAAACAAGATAAAAATCATCATGATAAAACTAAGACATGATTACTATATAAATTTACATATATTAGATTCATGATGTACATTATAGTTTAAACAAAAGTGAGAACACTAAGAATGGGTTCCTGCAAGCATGTGTGTCTCAAATACTATATATGTATGTCAAGGATCTAATAATCATGCCATTTACATACTAATCCAAAGACAATGATAACATGCTATAAAACATCAATATGAAAGCATGTAAACAATAATAAGGAGTTAAGAATTGTTACCAAAACCTAGAAGGCAACTCTCCTTGTCTCCAAAACATGGTGGTCATCTCCACCAAATCTTCCCTTGAAAGTGATGCATCCAATTGATTTCCTTTAAGTCCGGAACGCATCCACTCCAAGGTGTCATTACTCTCACGTCATGTGAGAGCCCACACCTACATCAAAAATAATAGGAGGGGTGGTCTTTGGTACCCACATCTTGTTGGGTCCATAGGGGTTAGTCCCTTCCCTAACCCAAACAAATTTCTTTGCTAAATTTGAAACATTTAATCTATCATAACAAAATTTAGCAAGATGGCCTTTTCGGCCACAATGTGTACATGTGTACACATGAGCATACATGTGTTGATGGTGTCCGTGTGGAGCATGTGTATGCCGTGGAGGGTGTGCATGCATAAATGATGGAACTTGTTTCTTTCGAACCAAGGTTTCCAACCGTGTATGGTTCTTAGCACATTGGCTCATAGTGGAGCCCAAACAATCCATTTTCTCCTTCAACATATTTATATCATTTTTAATCATAGAAGAAGTGGTACATGCATTAGGTAGACTAGATGAAGCTACACTAGCATGGCAAACATGTGCATCAATTTTATTTGTAAACTAACATTTTTCTTTAAACACATTTCTAAATCTTTAGAAATTGAAGCAATCTTAATTTTCAAAGAATCATTTTCTTTTAAAACAAAATCAACTTTTGAAGACAAATTTTCATTTTTCTTCAAAATAGCATGGCAATCATTTTTAGACTTCAAAAAATTATTTTCTTTAAGTGCAAGATAAAGTTGAGATTTTAATGTATCCCTCTCATTAGCAATCTCCTCTTTCTCTTGCAAAACACAATCAAGTCTAGAATGCAAACTCTTATTTTCTTTTTCAATTTATAGACTTTTCTTTTTTAAAATCTTATAATTTTCAATTAATTTTTCACAAACAATAAAAAGTTCTTCATTTAAAGTATGGGCATCAAAACTATCACATGAAGAACTAGAGCAATCATCACTATCTAAGTGGGGTTCCGAATGTACCTCAAGGGAGTCATTCCTTGGACCATGAAGCGTTGTGAATCGGATTCTCCACTAGATTCCTCTTCTTGAATTTGCACTTGAAGCTCCGAGGTGGTGGTTGTTGTTGTTAATTTGTTCCACACTGCAAAGGCGGAATCAATGTTAGAAACACACATAAGATAATCTTTAGGTAATGTGCTTCTAATGGCCTCTAGGGCTTGTGCATTGGCCCCTATATGATTGCGATCACTAAGGAAGGATTCCTTGGTAATAGCAAGATAAACTTTATGACCTAGGGTTTGCAAATAAACGGTCATCCTAATCTTCCAAACATGAATGTTGGAAGGGTCATACATAGGTGGGGTCATGAAGGCCATGGTAAAACTATATGTGTGCAAACAAGCAAATGCAAACAATAGATTAGCAAGCAAATGGATCTCACTCCTAGGATGTTAAGCCTAAGTATCAGGAGCCCTAGCTCTGATACCAATTGAAAAACACCTAGAGGGGGGGTGAATAGGTGTTATTGCTAATCTAGAACTAAATGCAAAACTAAGTGCGCTAAATGCGGAAGCTAATGCAAATTATGCACAAACTAATACAATACAACAAGTGTAGCCGAATTCCCCTTGCGAGGCTCTGGACTAACTCCCTTGATTCCCCTTGAAATGGGTTGAGGTGCTATGTGAAGCTCTTGTTGGATGAGTATAAGTTAGGCACACACACACACAAGCAATCCAAGCAATGTGCACACACAATCAAGCCAAGAAATCGAGGATATAGCAATATGGATTATGCAAGGCACAACACAAGCAAATAAATATGAATGAAGTATGATGCTTTGCACAAATGCGCTAACACGAAGATTTGTTTCGAGGTTCGAGTACCCAACTCTACATCCCTGCCTACACCACCGTGTAGGATTTCCCAATCCACTATAGGAGTACCAAACTCCTCTCTCAACCTTTACAAAGCCACCGAGGCTATACAACCACAATCCACCTCTACCGAAGAGGGATAAGGCCCATAGCCAATACAACAACCACAACCAAACTCAATCACCTCACACTTGAGGGATACAAACCAATCACCCGATCACCTCTACCGAAGAGGGATACAACAAGAATAAGGGTGTTTACAACAAGTGGTTCCAAAAACCACAAACTCAATCTCTCTTTCTTTTCTCTTTTCTTTTCCACAAAAAACAAGATCCTAAATAGATTAGGATAGGTGATAGCTCAAGTGTGGAAAACTAGGTGTTTGGAAAACAAGCAACAAAGAAAAACACTTGGGAAAATTCTTGCAAAAGATATAAAATGAAAAACCAAGACAAATCTCCCAAAATATTCTTTTCTTTGATTTTTTCAAAAACCTAAAACAATAAAGATTGAAAGATTAAAGCCCCAAACACTTTGAAAAACTTGCTTTAAACACTTCAGAAAACCAGAATTTCTTCTCTTCAAAAACTTGGCCAAATCCCAAAGAGATGGGGTTTATATAGGCCCATCAGAAAACTAGCCGTTAGGCTGAGCTGGCAGCCTGACAGGCTGCCGGTCGACCGGCCCGGTCGACCGCCAACGGTCAGAAATATGACCGTTGGGCAACAGCGGTCGACCGGCCCGATCGACCGAAACAAACCGAGAGCAGAACTCTTCTGCAGCGGTCGACCGCCCGGTCGACCCAAACAAACAGAGAGCAGAGCTCTCAAACCTGGTCGACCGGCACAGTCGACCGTTTTTGTGTCTGCCCAGACGTGCACATCTGTGCACGTCGGTCGACCCTAGGGGTCGACCGGCTCTTGGTGCGGTCGACCGTCCGGGTCGACCGACCAGCCTGTCAGCACAAAAGAAGACAGAAAATTTGGGAAAAATATTTTCTAAAAAATCTTTTATCTCTTTTAAAAATACCATAAAAATGTTTTATCATTTTATATTGAAACTCAAACAAGTGATAAAAATTCCAAGACAATATATCAACATATCAATTCATTTTTGTGTCTTGCCAATTTTATCAAAAACAAAACTTGTATTTTAATCAAACTTGATTTTTTTTCAATAGGAAATCTGATTTTCCTAAAACTTATAGAAATACAAAAACATGATATTTGAGCATTATTAAGCATGATGCATATAGACATAGGTCTAATACACATTCAACAAATATATCATAGTTTTTGTCTTTAATTCAAAAATATGTTTTATACCAAAACATAAAACTACATGAATAGGTATGTCAAACTAAGTTTGTATAAGTCATATACGCATGTATGTATATCTAGAACATATCTAATATACATAGACATAAAGTAAACTTGTTTTGATCTACTATCCATGAAAACCAAAATCCAAATTATGAAACGTGTGTGTTGTGCACTTGAGCATATCAACTATACTAAGTTTTACAAATGGATCTAAAACACACTATCTAAACTATGGATACCTAAGTCTTTGTGTCATCAAGAAGACTTGCTCCAAAACTCCATCCATGGGCTAGGCAATGTGTGATCTTGAAGCTTTGGCCCTGGAATCATCATGAAAAGCTTCTAAATGCCTTGTTGAAGCTAATCACCAACTAATATCTTGGTTAATGATCTGAAACTTAGACAACACAAGATTATTAGTAAACATAACTACATGAGTTAATCATCATCAAAACTAGAGTGGAAGGCCTTTGGGCCAACAGATAGATCACAATCAATGGAAGTATCGGGAGTTACCTTGCTTGTGCTCTCATTTGCCATGAAGCACATTCTGGCGGTGTCGACTTCCTCATCGGATTCACTCTCCGAATCCCAAGTAGCCTTTAAAGCTTTCTTTTTGTATGGCTTCTTGGAGGTGGAGGGTTTGGCTCTTTCCGGACATTCTGCAACAACGTGACCCGGCTTCTGGCAATTGAAGCAAGCGATTTTCTTCTCTTCTTTACTTTGCCATCTCCTTCTATTTTGGAACTTTGCCTTGTTGTACATTCTCCGAACGTTCTTTACAAGAAGAGAAAGGTCCTCATCATCCTCTTCTTCATCATCGTCGTTGGAGTAGTTGAAAAAACTCTTGAAAGCAATAGCTTTCTTCTTGGGAGGAGCCATCTCTTCTCTTACTTTTCTTTCCATCTCATGGGTCTTGAGATTCCCAATAAGACCTATAAGCTCCATTTCTTCCTTGTCATTGAGCTCCTTCAAAGTAGTGGCTTTGACTTCCCAAGATGGAGGGAGTGCACGGATAATCTTCCTCACTTTTTGGTCGTTGTCAGTGCCGTCACCTAAAGAAGAAAGTCCATTAGTAATCTTTGTAAATTTAGTAACCATATCATCTATGGTTTCATTCTCTTGCATAGAAAAATTTTCATATTGGGAACGAAGAAGGTCGATTTTTGCCCTCTTTACTTGTGAAGTCCCCTCATGAGTGACAAGTAAGTGAGTCCAAATCTCATGTGCGGATTTGCAATGAATGACTCTAGAGATATCATTGTCAATAAGAGCTTGAAGCAAGGCATAGTGTGCCCTAGCATTAGCATCAAACTCCTTCGTGGCAATATCGGACCAAGTGTCCTCATCACCAAGGGGTGCACTAAATGGTTTGGTTACCGCCTTTACAACCCGACTTCCTAAGGATTGCAAAAACACGGTCATCTTAACCTTCCATATGGGAAAGTTAAGGCCATCAAACTTGGGTGGGGTCTTAATTCCTTCGGCCATTTTTACTAAGTGTATGAGGATGAAAAATAAATAGAATGATTAGCAATATAGGATCTCTCTAAGGTTGTTAAGCCAAGAGCCTAGAGAACAATGCTCTAATACCAATTGAAAACACACCTAGAGGGGTGAATAGGTGTTTATGCTAATCTAATAATCTTTTTAAACAAGTGTGAAAGTATGATGCAATCGGTCACTCAAAACAAGAAATTGAACCCGAATTCCCCGTGAAGGGTTCTAGAACTTCTCCTCTTTGATTACTCTAGATTATGAGTTGAGGCACGTAATTGCTTTCTTGTTGAGATGAGTAAAGACCAGAAAATGCAAGTAATGAAATAGATGCAATAATGAAGTGCACACAAGAGATATCACAAGATAGAAATGTAAAGTAATAAAAAGCAATAAGGAAATCAATCAAAACACAAAGGATTTGTTTCGAGGTTCGAGCCACCGCTCTACGTTCCCGCCTTCACCACCGTGAAGGGTTTCCACTATATCTACCGAGGAAATTACAAGAGGTCTACCCAAGACCGGAGTACCGAACTCCCACCAATCCAACCCTCTACACAAGAGGGATCTCAACACAAAGAACAACAAGTAACATGGTGATCAAAAGACCACACACTTCTATTGGTCCCGATATGATGCCAAATGTGGATCTAATATACGAAGTCAACACTCGCAAGAATATTAGTATAAAGGAAATAAATATACTTACAAATAAAGAAAAACAAATCACAGAAAAGTTAACAATCGTAAACACGTGTGATTTATCCTAGTTCGGTCCTCGTGACCTACGTCCAGTCCCCAAGGCACCCGCTTGAGATTTTCCTTTATCCTTGACTTTGTACACCCAAAATCAACGCCTTGCACACAACTTGACAAATCCACTTTGCCAAATGTGTACAACTTCTCTTACAACCAAGAAAACAAACACCACCTTATACAACTTCTCTTCTACACCAAGAAGACGCTCTTGTACAATGATTTCTTTGAGTGATTACAACCTTTCCTATAAGCCTTGGTACAGTATGTGATCGTGGACAAGGGCTAGTATAGGATGAACTTTCAGAGATCTTCACAAAAGAGTAGGAATTGGTGAAGAACTTGAAGTGCGAACAGTTTTCAGGTAACCAGAATATTTTCAGGATTTTTGGTCAGAAAACTGAAGATTTGAATTGGTATTTTGGCCTATGATTAACAACCCTATTTATAGCTGCACTCTAGGGTTAGTTAGGGTAGTTATTAGGTCCAATTTGAACATTCAAACGCTGGATAACGTTACAGAAAATACCAGAAAATAGAAACTGTCCAACAGTCAGAAACTGCCATTAGTCAACTTGAGATTTGAGTTAGTCGACTAGGGTAGGCAAATTTCCCAGATTAGTCGACTATAGGCAAGACCAAGTCGACTAGGTCATGATAAGTTCAAGTGACAAGTTTCTGGAAACTGAACCAAGTCGACCACAACCATATTATAGGTCGACTAGGCCAGGGATTAGTCGACTAGGGGAAAGGGTCAAGTCGACTATAAAAGTCTATTAGTCGACTAGATATTCTGTTAAGTCGACTAAAAGAGACAAACAGAGAGTTGGGGTCTTTTTGGACACAAGGCTAGTCGACTAGGGTAAATGGTCAAGTCGACTATACCTAGTATAAGTCGACTATAAAGAGATATAAGTCGACTATAAAGCTATGATATGTGTGTGTGCATCAAGGCTTTTAACATGCTATTTAATCATTACAAAACATATCATTAGCAACTCTCTTTGGGAAGTCTTGATCATGAAGAACTCTTGAATAGGCTTGTGGTAGAGCTCCAAATGACATAGCATCACAAATGTCTCATCAAAAGCAAGTTCCAACATTCTCCCCCTTTTTGATGATGACACTTTGTGTGCACAAATGCTCCCCCTGCAGAAAATAAGTTATATTTTCTCCCCCTGCAGAAAATAAGTTATATTTCTCCCCCTGCAGAAAATGAGTTATAACAGATATAGAAATTCTTGTGTTCTCCCCCTGCAACAAATATATCATAACATGTATATATAAAGTATTGTTCTCATCAACTTCTTATATGGTACCTGAAAGATAAAACGTTAGATGGTACCAATCATAAGAGATAACATTAACCTTTAGGAGACCAAACCCAATTTGAATTTGGTTTCCATCTGTTAGTATACACATAATTGCATGAATTACATATATCATGTATGTATGATGCAATATAAGTATTTTTATCAATAATGCTTAAATTTTTAGGAGTCCATATAAACTTATTCTTAACTCTTTTTGAACTATTATTAGACTTTCTTCTCACAAAAGAATTATATGGATTACTAGCATATGAAGATTTTTCAACAAATCCAAGACCATAATGATTATGTGACAACTTTTGATATGATAACAAATCATTCAAATTTTCTTTTCCTTGATTAAACTTAGTCACATTTTTCAAAATCTCTTCATATTTCATTTTGAAAACTGATATGTCTTTATCTAACACAGAAATTCTTTAATTTAAAGACACAGTTTCCTTTTTAAGCAAAATATTTTCTTTTATAAATTTCTCATTATCCTTTTTCAATGATGATATTACTTTTTCAAAATCATCTTTTTGAGAATTTATAGAAGAAACTTGTAAAGCATAACATGAATTTTCTTTTAAACGTTTTTCATTTTCCTTTGATAAAACTTTATTTTTCATTTTTTCATTCTTTAGATCATTGAATAATTCATGGAATGCATCTAAAAGTTCAGTATATTGTACCTCATCTTCTTCTAGCGCCATGTAACAGATGTTGGCATGTTCAGTGATTTCTTCTTCGTCAGAGGAAGAGGAATCACTGTTTTCCCATGATGCTTGGTAGTCTTTCTTCTTTCTGAACTTTTTGCTCTTGAATTTACCTTTATTTTTGAGCAATGGGCAATCCTTCTTCATATGACCTATTTTATTGCAATTAAAACATTTAAATTTACCTTGCTTTAAGAATCTTCTGAATTTTCTTGAAAGCATTGCCATCTCCTCTTCATCGTCATCTGAATTGTCCCTGTCTGAGGATGCATGGAATGCAAGTTCTTTCTTCTTTAAGAGAGGTTGTTATTCATCCTTCTTTCTTTCTTCGAGTTGCACTTCATATGCCATTAGATTACCAATAAAGTTTTCTAACGACATTGTTGAGAGATCATTCGCTTCTTCGATTGCAGTTGTCTTCTTCTCCCAATCTGATATGAGTGCACGAAGGATCTTGCAAACTTTTTCGACTTGTGTGTATTCCTTTCCAAGGCATGCTAAGGAATTGGTTATGTCGGTGAATCTTGTAACCATTTCTGAGATGATTTCATTCTCCTTCATTTTGAATAATTCAAACCTGTAGACAAGAACAGAAATCTTATATTCTTTAACATTATTTGTACCTTCGTGTGTTACCTGAAGAGTATGCCATATTTGATTTGCAGTGGCTGTTGACACACGGTTGAACTCTTCTTTGGTTAAGGCACAGAACAAAGCATTCATCGCTTTGGCGTCAAGGTTCGCATTCTTCTTTTGATCATCACTCCAAACGTTGTAGTGGGTAGACGGTTTGGTGTACGGTGCTTCTACAATGTTCCAAAGATCATAGTTGAGCGATTGCAAGTAGATCTTCATTCTACACTTCCAATAGTTGTAGTTGGATCCGTCAAATAGCGGTGGACGTTGTGTAGAATGTCCTTCTTTGAATTGTGACGAAGGAAACTCCATTGCCATCCTTGTATATTGTTGACTGGGTATGCAGGGCTCTGATATCAATTGTTGGTCCCGATATGATGCCAAATGTGGATCTAATATATGAAGTCAACACTTACAAGAATATTAGTATAAAGGAAATAAATATACTTGCAAATAAAGAAAAATAAATCACAGAAAAGTTAACAATCGCAAACACGTGTGATTTATCCTGGTTCAGTCCTCGTGACCTACATCCAGTCCACAAACCACCCGCTTGAGATTTTCCTTTATCCTTGACTTTGTACACCCAAAATCAACACCTTGCACAGCACTTGACAAATCACCTTTACCAAATGTGTACAACTTCTCTTACAACCAAGAGAACAAACACCACCTTGTACAACTTCTCTTCTACACCAAGAAGACGCTCTTGTACAATGATTTCTTTGAGTGATTACAACCTTTCCTATAAGCCTTGGTACAGTATGTGATCGTGGATAAGGGCTAGTATAGGATGAACTTTCAGAGATCTTCACAAAAGAGTAGGAATTGGTGAAGAACATGAAGTAGGAATAGTTTTCAGGCAACCAGAATATTTTCAGGATTTTTGGTCAGAAAACTGAAGATTTGAGTTGGTATTTTGGCCTAAGATTAACAACCCTATTTATAGCTGCACACTAGGGTTAGTTAGGATAGTTATTAGGTCCAATTTGAACATTCAAACGCTGGATAACGTTGCAAAAAATACCAGAAAACAGAAACTGTCCAACAGTCAGAAACTACCATTAGTCGACTTGAGATTTGAGTTAGTCGACTAGGGTAGGCAAATTTCTCAAGATTAGTCGACTATAGGCAAGACCAAGTCGACTAGGTCATGATAAGTTCAAGTGACAAGTTTCTGGAAACTGAACCAAGTCGACCACAACCATATTATAAGTCGACTAGGCCAGAGATTAGTCGACTAGAGGAAAGGGTCAAGTCGACTATAAAGTCTATTAGTCGACTAGATATTCTGTTAAGTCGACTAACAGAGATAAACAGAGAGTTGGGGTCTTTTTGGACACAAGGCTAGTCGACTAGGGTAAATGGTCAAGTCGACTATACCTAGTATAAGTCGACTATAAAGAGATATAAGTCGACTATAAAGCTATGATATGTGTGTGTGCATCAAGGCTTTTAACATGCTATTTAATCATTACAAAACATATCATTAGCAACTCTCTTTGGGAAGTCTTGATCATGAAGAACTCTTGCATAGGCTTGTGGTAGAGCTCCAAATGACATAACATCACAAATGTCTCATCAAAAGCAAGTTCCAACAACTTCTCTCTAACAACTCCTTATAGAATGGAATGATTTTTGGCTCAAGAAGTGTAGCGAGAAAAATTCAGTTGTAAAGTAGTAATAAATAGCTTGAAAAATAACTGAAAAATAGTAACCAAGAATGCACTTAGAAAATTAAGAGCTTTGAAAACTTTTCTTTCTTTTAGGAAACTTGAAAACAAGGGGATTTTTCTTGATTTTTACAAATGATCAATGCCAACTATTTATAGGGATTAGAGGAGATCTAATCATCATTATAACTAGCTAAATAGGTCAGGAAATAGCCCCCAAAATTCAGAGAGAGCTAACCAAAACATCTCAATCAAATCCAATGATTAAAACTCTGAAAACTAGCCGTTGGGGCTGCAGGCGGCTGTCGGTCGACCGGCCCGGTCGACCGGCAGTCCATTGGCAAACTAGCCGTTGGACTCGGTCGATCGGTCGGTCGACCGGCATCTAAAGAAAAAAGATCTCTTTGTTCTGTCGGTTGACTGGCCCGGTCGACCGACAAAACCCGAGAGCAAAGGGCTTTCAGTCGGTCGATCGGTCCGGTCGACTGGCAGACGTGCACAAACGTGCACGCCATGACCACAAGGCTCGGTCGACTGGACCGGTCGACCGATCAGGCCTGAAATGGATCCGGTCGACCGCCCGGTCGACCGATAGGGGCCTGAAACAGGATTTTTCTAGGAAAAATTTTGAACTTTGAAAAATTTTCAAAATAATTTTGTAAGGCTATATGATTAAGTATCTGCTATAAAGGTTGGTCTACATGATATAAACAAGATGTAAAATTATAAAATAATTTGAGTCATGTATAACCATCAAGACATGAACCTAAATCAATTACCCAAAACAAAAACAGTATTTTGAAAAATGAAGGTGTGTGTGTGTTTTCTTGAGCCAACTTATCATAACCTCATTCTTTAACAAACTAATTCTTACAAAGGTTCTAGGTGACTACAAGGTCTTCAAATTAGGGCTTCTCCATGGAATGTTGCATAGCTTGAATCCTTGAACCCGAATTGAGTCATCTTGAGTCAAAAGAACCCGAATTGAGTCATCTTTATGGAAGAACACAACTTGAATCCTTAGAACCCTTAAACACACTTAAACACTAGAAAATGATTAGTACAAATAACTATATATGTTTTGTAATCATCAAAACTCAAAAACCGGGTGATTGTAACTTTGGGCCAACAACCAGGTGAGAAAATACCCCTAAGGACTTAAACACTCAAACAAATAAGGCCACGAAACTAATGGTTTTTATTTATAAAATGTACCCCTTTAGGCATGAATACTTATGCTTCATGAGGCACAAATACTCAGCTTAATCAGAGGATTTATATATATATATATATTTCAAACTTATCTAATTATCTTTTGTATAAATACTAAGGCTTTCTTAGGCCAAAGCACCTAGCTAATCAGTAATTAGATTTGTTCATTTTTCGTAGATATACATATATTTTTTATTTTTTCCTAGGGCATAAGAATCTTTGTTTTTGAACCCTAAGTGTGTAAGTATATAAGGTGTGCATATTTCTTCAAGGTAAATATCAAGACTAAATTACTTTTATCAATTTTCTTCCTAACCCTAAAATCAAACATGTTATCTTATTTAGACCATGTATAAGAAAATTCTAATTATGATTTTCCTATTCCATAAAATTGACTTAATTTCTTACAAAAAATATATCAAAATAATGTTCTTTTCTTTCAATATATATATATATATATATTTCTTTTCTTTTTTTTTTTGTTTTATATTAGTCATGTTAAAGCCCTCCCCCATACTTATCTCATGCATTGTCCCCAATGTATGAAAGAAATATATAGATGCATGAAATGGAATGTAAAAGAGGTGCATATATATTATACAAAAATATATACATCATGTTTCTCCCACACCTAGATCTTTTTCGGTCTCATCCCTCTAGCTCTCTTCCCATCATTCCAATGGGTTCTCTGTATAGGGCATAGTGGGAAGGCCAATCTTTTTTCATTTTAACTCGCTTCTCCCTAGTATCACCTTCTTTATGCTTTTCTTCCTTATATTTCTATATCCATTATTCAAAAATTGATCATAATCACACTTCTCAGTTGAAACTCCTCACTTGAATGCCAAGAAATTCTAACTCAGTTCCACACATCTCCTCAAAACTTAGGTCAACACTTTCCCCTGGAGGTGTGTATTTAAGCAAAATATCCCTAGTTGGTTCATCCAAACACATAAGTTCTTCTTCGAAGAGGTTTTCAAAGTGTAGGTCAATTGGAGGTTCTTGAATTATATTCTCATGCAACATATCATTAATTGGCTGATCGAAAGTGAAGATATTTAAATCAAATTTTCTTTTTTAAAGATGATTCTAAAATTAGGATCTCTGATATATGCCTTCACATTAAGATAATCGCATTCATTCTTAAATAGTTTATCAAGAAACAGAGATTCATTCTCTATACCTTCACTTTCTTCATCACAATTATTTTCAACAAAGTTTACCTCAAATGTTTGGTCTCTTATCTTACGAGGTTATTTTTCTAGGTTTAAGACATTGACTTTTCTAGTCATGTCCCTAAATGTTAATCTCATAGACCCATTCCTACAATTAATAATAGCATTGGCAGTAGCAAAGAACGGGCGCCCTAGGATAATAGGAGTTTGAGCCCGAGGAATGGACCCAGGTTGTGTTTTAAGAACTATGAAATCAACTGGGTAGATAAACTCCCTGACCCGGATAAGGACATCATTAATTTCTCCCTTTGAAACTTTCGCAGAACGGTTAGCCAGTTGGATTGTGACTCAAGTTGGACTAAGATCGCCCAACCCGAGTTGTTGATAAACTGAGAATGGAAGCAGGTTGATACTTGCTCCCAAGTCAAGAAGTGCATGACTAATCTCGGTTTGTCCTATAGTGCAGGCAATGGTAGGACAACCCGGATCCCTGTACTTGACAGGGATCTGACCCGATAGTAGCTCACTAATGTTAGTTGCTAAGAAGACTTTCTTTGGTACATTAGTCTTTCTCTTCTTGGTGCACATGTTCTAAAGAAATTTTGCATAGGATGGGACTTGTTGGATGGCATCAAGGAGTGGCACATTTATCTTGACTTAGTTGAAGATCTCAATCATTTTATTCATGTGTGAATTCTGCTTGTTATTCTTTAGCCTATTAGAAAATGTCTCTATAGGCTTCTGCACCTGACTGGTTGACTTTCTGTTTCAGATTCATCAGATTTGGAAGGATTGAGACTAGATGAGGTGGATGCTTGAGTGTGATTGTGCTGACTGGGATTGGGTGGTGTTGATACTTGATTATCATCTTTCTTTCCTGACCTCAATGTATGAACAACATTACATTGATTCAATAATTGATCCTCAACCAAATGAGCTTGTTGAGAATTCCTAGGATTCATAATTGGCTGATTGGGCAAGATACCCTTTTGTCTCTCATTCCGTGGATTGGCTAATTGGCTCATTTGACCCTCAAGCCTCTGTATTGTTTGCATAAGGGAATCTTGGTTCTTCATGTACCTTCCATATTTCTCTCAAAATCAGTCATTCTCCTTTCAAGTTGAGGATTCTGGAAGGAAAATGGTGGAGCTTGTAGGGAATGTTTTGTTGATAATTTGAAAAATTGTTAGGAGAATTGTGAGGGTAATTTGGAAAGTTGGGTTGATGTTTAGAAGAATTATTGGAATGATGGAAGTGGCTTGCATGGTTCGGCCGTGGGTGGTCATTGTTGTGTTGGCTTCATGAGAAATTTGAGTGATTTCTCCAGCCATGATTGTACGTTGGTGCGTAAGGATCATTGCTCGGCCTTAAAAAGGCCGCATTCATCGATTCTGGAAAGTGTTGTTTAGGTTGAAATATAGGACACTCCTCAAAAACATGATTCATGGCTTGACAATAAGTACATCCCAAAGTTGACAATTTGTTTGGGCTAACTTGATTGACTGGACTTGGTTCCTTAGTTTTAAAGCTTCCAGTCTTCTCGCTAGGTTAGCTAACTTAGCCTCGTTAGCTATGGATGATTCAATTGAATGGAGACCTCCTTTTGAAGAGATGGAGTTTGAATTTCTCGTGTTTTCACTAGTTGGTTCCCATTGGATGGTCTTTTCTGCTAGACTCTCATATAAATCTCATCCTTCATTCTCATCCTTCTGCAAGAATCCTCCTTGGCACATGCTTTCTAAGAGGGTCTTGGTGGTGTAGTCTAAACAGTCATAAAGAATTTGACATTGTCGTCATTTCTCTATTCCGTGATGAGGACATTGCATAAGGAGGTCTTTGAAGCGTTCAAAGTGTCTCCAAAACGGTTCACTGGGTTCTTGCTTGAACTGCATGATGTTTTTCCTAACGAGAGCGGTCTTATGAATAGGATAGAATTTCTTCAAGAAGACCTTGATGAAACCATCCCAGGACGTGATAGAGCCGGCCGCTAAGCTGTAGAGCCATTTCTTGGCTAAGTTCTTAAGAGCGAAAAGGACAAATCTCAACCTAATAGCATCATCTGCAAGTCATTAAGCATACTTTCTCAAATTCTCTTTTGAAGAAATAAGCATCTTCGGACTCTAAGCCATGGAACTTATGGAGTGTGTTGATGAGCTGTGGCTTAAATTAAAAGTTATGTTCACCAACCAATGGAAGTTGGATGCAGGATGGAAGTGAGGTTCTAATGGGATAGAACCTATCATGCAGAGATGTCGGTTGAGTCATAACCGAATCTGATCTTAGTTCGAACTTGGGTGGTAATGTGTTTCTAGTTAACCTAGATGAATTAGGGTCCCTTGACCACACTTGCATACACAAACACAATCACATACAAGTTCACCAATAGTCAACAAGAGGAAACAACCAAGTCTAGTCTAAGGTAACCTTGACCTAGACAACTCCAAACTGGTTGATTGTCCACAAGAGGTATAATGCAGTCTTTGACCACAAGCTAATTGATCGGGGCGGAACCAACACTCGAAAATGTGTATTTATGAAATCAATAAAAATGCATATGTGCTAATATTCCCTCGATACTTCCGCTATATCATTGGCTCAACGGGTCGAATACACAAGGACGGGAGGTGATAGAAGCATTAACAGTCTGTTCACGTGTTATGTTAACAAATTCTTCTTTGTTAAAAGAATGAGAAAAATAAAATAAAAGAAAAGAAATCTAGAAGTGATAGATGGAGAAGGCGATCAAAACGGCAAAAAAAAAAAACAAATGAGAAAATAGAAACAATGGTGAAGAAATGAAAACAAGGATGAATTAAGAGGATGGTGAAAAAAATGATAGAAAAAATGATAAAAAGATTCTGGAAATAGTTTTTAAAGCAAAGTAAAAAGAAGACTCATGGCTACTAACTACTAATTGCTCCACTAACCATGCTAACCTCTTAGTAATAGTTGGCTCACATGGATCCTTGGCCATCACTAGTCCTTGGCTTCAAGAGACGATATGAAGTATGGCACATAAGATTGTTCTTCTACATTCAAACAACACATCCATACCACATAACAAGTTGCAAGCTACTATTAGTTCATCAATACCAGTTAGAGGTGAGCATGAAATAAAGAAGACATTACAATTAGCAAGTTAGTGGGTTAGGTGTTAGAAATATTAGAATGTTAGAATCCATCATCATGAGTCATCAATGGCTCTTGCAAGAGCAAGGCCTTGTAGAGGCTACAGATTCATGTGGATTATCAAGCAAGTGGTTAGATGGTTAGTGGTTAGTAGTTAGATTGCCATGAGAAGAAAAGTTAGCTAAGCATTATGTAAAAGATGGAGAAGGTTACAATGGAGAAGAAAGGAGACACCTTTGCATAAATTGTCACCATTTATTACATCAATCTCTCACTTTCTCTCTCTGAATTTCTCAGCCCTACTACATGATCTATAAAAGGAAAAAAATATAAATAAAAGAGGAAAAAAAATCCTAATCTACAACCAGAAGAGAGAAAACTTAGCCTAAATCCAAATCTGCTTGCGTTTCAGCCTCTGCAGGGGTTTTTATAGGCAAAAGAGGTTTCTAGAAGACGAGACGAGCCAACGCATCGAAAATTGACGCGTGTGCCCACCACTTTGCCATGGAAACTGGCATTTGCCGCATTTTTGCGGCCAAACCAGGGACTTAGTCCTTGGTTTTTGGCAAGCGATTCTTGTCGCTTCTAGGGCCTTCTTGGCATACTTGGTTTCGGGTAGATTCGTCTGGATCTTCGTCTGACGTGCACAAAAGTCTAAGTTCAATACATCCTCTAGAAGTTCCCTTTCTTGGCCTCCAAGAAATGCTGATTTAATTACCCGAAAATGGATTTAATAAAGCTCTTATTACCCTTTTGCCCTTCTCGTCTTGATTATCTGCAAGAGAGACCAAAGCACGGTTTAGACTGACATTTTATTCATAAATCAGTAGGAAAATGTGATATAATAATGCAGAATTGTAGACTAATCACACCACCATACTTATCTTTTGCTCGTCCTGAGCAAAACAAAAAGAAAAACTACACTACAAATATTATTACACCACTTTCGCAGGTGACACAATTGCACAGAGCGTGTGCAACAAGCCGTTAAACCACTAAGTTACCCCTGGAGGAGGAGTGTTGTCTCCTGAGGGTTTTCAGCCGACTTCACCCACAAAATCTATGAAAAAAAAGACAAATGTTAGTATTTTGAAAACACATTTTGAAAGAGGGACAAGTTTTTGAAATATTTTTGCAAAAATATAAGCGATTTAAGATCATAAGTCCACCAAAATTATTCTCCCTTAAACTTAGTCTATATGTAAGTTCTTATTTTCACTTAAGGTAAGAATTAAAAATTGGATTGAATATTTTATCCTTCATAGAATCTAGATAATATGCACTTTGTGGTCGTGAAAATTTCTAGGATTTCAACTCTAACCATCAAGCCACTTATTTATATATATATATTTCTTTTTCTTCTTCTTTTTGTTCTTCCCTTAGTTTTCTTAGGCTTCCTAGTTCACCTGGGTAGTGAGCCTTTAACCGATGACTCCCAGACCAGACGGTTCTTAGGGCACCAGATGTGAAAACATCCCTCGGGCTTAAGGACTCGAGTAAACAAGGTCACAAAACTAAGGGGGATTATTTGTTTCTTTTGACCACTGTTAGGCGTGAATAATCATGCTTCTTGAGGCATAAATTGTCCAGCTTAATAAGTGATTTTTTTATTCATTTATACTATATATATATTTTTCTTTTTATTATTGTTTTTTATTTTTGCTTTATGACATTTCAGGTCTTTGTTTCCATCCCAAAAATGTGTAAGTGTGAAGTGCATACTATCTAAGGCAAAAAATTCAAGATAAAATTATCTCTCCAATTTATCTTACTTAACCTATAATCTTAAACAAGATCCATTAGTTTGACTAGGTTTAAGATATTATAATTAGGGCTTTCTTAATTTCTAAGATCATCTTAATTTTCTTAAAAATAGATCAAAACTTTATCTCTTATTTCAAAAAGTTTTTAAAGAAAGTAAAATCCTATACAAAAGGGAAGATTTCTAAAAGCATCCTAAAAGAAATGTAAAAGAAAGAAAATCTAAAAACTCTACGTTAGTAAACCCTCCCCCACACTTATCTCATACATTGTCCTCAATGCATCGTGATGTAATTATGCATGAAACAAAAATTACCTTAAGGTGGTGGTTCCGGTGGTGGTCTGATAGGTCCACGAAATGCGGCCCAATCTAATTTACGTGGAGTCCGGAGGAACCCACCATTGACCTCTATAATACAACCCACGAAAATGATGTATGCATAAATGATTTTTATTAAGAATTTTTCCCCATCTAATTTCTAAATTTTCTAAATGATTTCAGAGTCATTATTTTCAACACCATTGTCCCAAAATGGATTATGAAAATATGGAATATTTTATTTGGACTCAGGAAGTTCATGAACTAATATCGACTCAGGAATTTGACTTAAGTCAAGTAAAGGTTCTGGAGTCGAGATTGGTTCAGGAAGTGTGTCCAAATTAAGAAGTTGAAATTCAAGTCGACATTTATTTCCCCACAATGGAATGTGACTTTCTAAGATAGGTGATTCAAGTTCAAGAATGACAGGTGTGAGAACCAAAACTGACTCTAAAATGTTGCTTAAGTTGGGTAACAAAACAGAAGCCTATAGCCTATATTGATTCAAGAATTTGAACTGGATCACAAATTTGAGGATCAAAGTCACATTCCTTATTGAGTTCAATAAAATGAGAACTTGCCAATTTCTCAATGGGACATTCAAAAGTATGAAATTGGTCAAGTTCAACTTGTTGATCATAAAAGATTAGTGATTTAATTTCACGATAGATTGGCACAGGATCCAATGTTGACTCGGAAAAAATCCCAAAATCAGGTAAATAACACCTCAGTCATTATGGAATCAGACAATGAAATTGAATTATCAAGTTGAGGTTCACGATCATATTCATGCTCAAGTACAATCTCAGGAAAAAGGATAACTTGCCAAAATGTCAATGTGATTTTCAACATTTGAAGTTTGATCAAGTTCAGATGGGTGTGCTAAAATTGAATCTTGGTTCCCAAAATAACAAGAGTCCTGGGTCAGATCATAGAGTTAGAGATATCTGAATTAGTCAAAGATTGAGAAGAGAGTTTCTTCATTCTTATAAATGTTGCCTAATTTACTCAATTGTGTTTCCAACCTATCGATAGACTGAGAAGAAGATTTTTAAAATTGTAGTACAGACTCCTGCAAGATTTCTATACTCTTTTCTAGATGTGATGTTTCTTCAAGCGGATGCTCTAGAATGGGAGTGTAAGAATCTTGATTTTCAAAACAGCAAGAGTCATGGGTCAAATTGATAGAGTTAGAGATATTTGGATTGGTCAAAGGTTGATAAGAGAGAGTTTTCTCATTCCTATAAATGTTGACCAATTGACTCAATTGTGTTTCCAACCTATCAATAGACTGAGAAGAAGATTTTTGTAATTGTAACGCAGACTCCTGCAAGATTTCTAGACTTTTTCTAGATGTGATTTTTCTTCAAGTGAATGGTCCAGAAAGAGAGTATAAGAATCTTGGCTTTGGAAAGATAGTAAAGATTGTGAGTCCAACATATTTTGAGATTGAAGCTCAGACTCACGAAAGCACTCCATACTCGTTTTCAGGGTAGATGGTTGGTCATGTTGAATAGGTGAAACTGAGGATGAATCATGAAAATATTGTGGAATTGGTGAATTGAGCTTCTTTTATTGGGATCAAGCATGGCTTGTATGGCTTCTATACTTTTCTTGAACTCAGATTTTTCTTCAATGGGAGGTCCAAAAAAGGAGTATAGGAAGCAAAATTGGGGAATGGAGATTGTGAAAATTGTGAAAATTATGGACAAGGTGGTGAAAAATTGAACTCGTGAGAGGTGAATCCCCATTGACTCTGTGACGAGTTAAAATTATTTTTGAAATTATAGTCATAAGATTGGGGGTATGGGTTGTATTGATTCGAATAAGTCCAACCCGGTGTATTTGGTTGGTTCATATTATAAAAACCGGGTTGGAATTATCCAAACAAATGGGGTCGGTGTGAAATATGGATTCATATTAGGATTGAAAGAATTGTTGATGTTGAATTCCATTTCACAAACAATCACAAACAAAAAAGAAAAAGCAAACAACAATAAAAAAAAATAAAATCAAAACCAAGCCTATACTAGGGTTGACCTAGACTTAGACGACTCCTAACTGGTCGATTACCCGGGGGAGGTTGTTGCTTGAATCCGACCACAAGCTAATCGGCTAGGCAGGGGCAAATTACGGTGGGAGATATCCGTGTGTAAGCAACAGGCCTTAATTACGCCAAGCCACGGTATCTTCAAGGCGTAACCTCTTAATCCCAACCATAGACACCGATTTCACAAGAGTAAGATTCAAAACAAACTCCACCCTCTGTGAATCTCTTAGTGAGTCTGAGATGTCCCTAGAGGCCAACGTCTATCAATTTTTATTAGGGCTTGAGTTGTGTTAGTGGGGAGGTAGTTTTTGGGCTAAGGAAGGGTGTTAAATCCCCACCTTATCTTGTATGGGTTTTGCCCTATATTTCAATTCGTTCAAATGTGAATATAGACAAGAATATAACACAAAGCGAGTAAATCACACACGTGTTTGTCCTATGCTATATGCAATGCCATATGTACACCTCAGTCTAGATCACAACAACAGAACAAAATATAGTATATTGGAATTGAATTGACACGTGCCTAAATGCAAATGTCTAAACCGTTTTAAAAGCGCCCAATTACCGTATTATAGTTCTTTAATTATTAAAGTGTGTAGGCAATCAAGACAGATAATTAGAAGAAGAATACAACAATATATGCAACTTGCAAATTCCCTGCAAAAGATGAAGTCACAATGCCAAAATATTTCCGCGTTTTCGTGATTTTTCTTTATTTTTCGCGGCACAATTAGGGAAGCCGGGTCCCTATTTTTTAGAGCAAGGAAATGCAAGCAAGATTATACTTCTGCAATGCTAACTTTTTCTAAAGATTGATGACCTGCACACCAAAACAGAGAAGAAAATGTTAACAAAAACGTGAGTTTAAACCATTCCCGTCCCCGGCAACGGCGCCAAAAATTTGATCGGGGCGGAACCAGCACTCAAAAATGTGTATTTATGAACTCAATGAAAATACGTAAGTGCTAATGTTCCCTCGACATTTCCATTATAGCATTGGCTCAATGGGTTGATCCATAGGGACGGGAGGCGATAGAAACATTAACAGTCCGTTCACGTGTTATGTTAACAAATTCTTCTTTGTTAAAAGAATGAGAAAAAAGAAATAAAAGAAAAGAAATACAGAAGTGATAAATGGAGAAGGCGATGAAAACGGCAAAAAAATAAATGAGAAAATAATGATGAAGAATGATGAAAATGAAAACAATAAGTGAATTAAGAAAACGGTGAAAAAAATTGATAAAAGTTTTTAAAGCAAAGTAAAAAGTAAGACTCATGGCAACAAACTACTAATTGCTTCACTAACCATGCTAACCTCTTAGTGACAGTTGCCTCACGTGGATCCTTGGCCATCACTAGTCCTTGGTTTCAAGAGACGATGCAAAGCATGACACATAAGATTGTTCTTCTACATTCAATCAACACATCCATACCACATAACAAGTTGCAAGGTACTATTAGATCATCAAAACCGTTAGAGGTGACATGAAATAAAGAAGACATTACAAGTTAGCAACTTACTGGGTTAGGTGTTAGAAATGTTAGAATGTAAGAATCCATCATCATGAGCCATCAATGACTCTTGCAAGAGCAAGGCCTTGTATAGACTACTAGATTCATGTGGATTATCAAGTAAGTAGTTAGATGATTAGTGGTTAGTAGTTAGATTGCCATAAGAAGAAAAGTTAGCTAAGCATTATGTAGAAGATTGAGAAGATTACAATGGAGAAAAAAGGAGACACCTTTACATAGATTGTCACCATCTATTATATCAATCTCTCTCTTTCTCTCTCTGAATCTCTCAGCCCTACTATAAGATCCATAAAAGAAAAGAAAATACAAAATAGAAGAGAAAGAAAATCCTAATCTACAACCAGAAGAGAGAAAACCTAGCCTAAATCCAAATCTGCTTGCGTTTCAGGCCTTTGCAGGGGTTTTTATAGGCAAAAGAGGTTTCTAGAAGACGAGACAAGCCCACACGTCAAAAATCGAAGCGTGGGCCCACCACTTTGCCACAGAAAAAAGGCATTTGCCGTGTTTCCGCGGCCAAACCAGGGACTTAGGTCCCTGGTTTTGGCGAGTGATTCCCGTCGCTTCTAGGAACTTCTTGGTATACTTGTTTTTGGGTAGATTCGTCCGGATCTTCGTCTGACGTGCGCAATGGTCTAGGTTCAATGCATCTTCTAGAAGTTTCCTTACTTGGCCTCCAAGAAATGCGGATTTAATTACCCAAAAATAGGTTTAATTAGGCTCTTATTACCCTTTTGCCCTCCTTTTCTTGATTATCTGGAAGAGAGACCAAAACATGGTTTAAACTGACATCTTATTCATAAATCAGTAGTAAAATGCGATATAATAATGTAGAATTGTAAACTAATCACTAATCAGCCAAGTCAAGGTAAGATTGGTGAGAGGTATCCGAGTAAAAGTGACAGGCCTAATTAAGCCAAACTATCAGCCTTTGGGGTTTCGCCCCTCATCCCTTTCCTTAGTTACTGATTTGGCAGGAGTCAAATTCTAACACCTTCCCCCTTAGGATAATCTCCTAATGAGTTCGAGATATCCCTAAGGCCAACGTCTATCAGATTTAAGTTAGGCTTAGGTTGTGCGTGCTCGGAGATGGTTTGTGGGCTAAGGAAGGGTAATGACTTCCCCACCTTATCTTGATTTGGGTTTTGCCCTTAAAATTTATTATGCAAAGTGTGCAAGATATAAAAAAGTAACATTCACAATCAAATATCACCCAAGAATGTTTCTCATACTATTGCTATGCATACATACCTTGTCTCCAGCTATCTTCAATAGTAATCGTAATAGAAACGTAATTAGACAAATACCCAGAATGCAAGTCTAAACGTTTTTTAAGCAATTAGCACTCAATCAGATTACTGTTGGATTAAAAACAGGGAGTGTGAATATCAGATATAGCAAAAATAATACATAAAAACTTATTTTTGCAAAGCAATATGTCCTAAAAAAAAGTTTTTTGTAGTCTAAAAAAAATTTCAAACTTTTGCGCTGCAATTTTTTAAAATTCTGTTTCCTACTTTCGAGAGTAGGGGCACAAAATAGCAAGTCTTCTCCTGTAAAACTTGAGTGCTAAATCTGAATCTTGACGTCCCTGAAACAAGACACCAAACTTGTTAGAAAATAACTACACCGTTCCCTCCCTGGCAACGGCGCCAAAAATTGAATGCAAATAAAAGAGCAATGAGAATTACCGTTTAGCTTTGGGCTAACAGGTCATGTCCACGAGGGGGAATGAGATAAAAGCTTTTCAGTGTTTTTGTTTAGAAAACAAAGAATGGTGTTGATTTTTTCTTTTTTATATTGAAAAAGAGAATGGAGAGAAGGGAAGTGATTTAAAGAAAAACTTCAAACTTGGAAAAGGCTTTGGAGAAGAAGATCTTTTTAGAAAATGATCTGAGAGTGATTTGGCTGTGATTTAAATTATGAAAAAGATCTGAGCTCACTAATCTTCTATTCAACTACTTACTTATCTCAAGAACACTTTGGTGCATTTCTTTTATCATAAGCAAAAACCTTTAGTTTCTTTTATTGTTCAAGTAAAACAAATAAGATAGTTTTGTTTAAATCTTAAGACCTTTCTTAACACAACTTTAAAAATAGAATGTTAAACCATCAAGCGCGAAGAAGTAAGTATTGAATAAAAACAATTTAAAATATTTGTGCTTTGAATGCCCAAGTTTAAAAGAGAAACATCCTCATGTGCTTTCGAGAACAAAGTTCAACTCAGGTATTATTATGATTCAAGGAAATTGCTTTCATAAAATCGATCAAAAGAAAAAAGGTAGAAGAGATTGATTAATTAGCCCAGAAGATTGTTTAGTTACTCATGAATGATGGGAAATAAGGCATGTAAATATAACAAGACATAACTGTGAATTGTAGTAGTAGAAGAGAAAGCTTGATCCTTTATTGATGTCACTTTAATCTTCAGAATACAATCACTGTATTCCTCTCTCTCACTGGTATTTAGACTGAACTACAAATTAAAAAACAGAGATACAACTTCTCTATGCTATCTAACAAAGAACTTAAACCCTAAAAATAAAGAGAAGAACTTAAACTAATTTTTGGTCCTTTTTTCTCTGAAAAATACAATGTTTATAGGCGAAAACCAAACGGGAGAGGGCGTACGAAGATAGGGGGAACAAATGCTCCCCCAACCATCACCACCAAGCCGCGTAAATATGGCTTTGGCCGCATTTCTGCGGCCATGGTGTCGCCAGATGGCCACACCTAGTTGGTGGTGCTTCTCGCTTGGTGATTCCCCTTTATCTCTTGTTGGTTTTCCTGTTGTAGCTCCAGGATGTGACGAAACGATCTTTGATCTTTGGCTTTAACCACTTGATTTGAGAAGATTCATTTTAACCACTTTTAAACCTCTCTGATTTACCATGATCTGTTTTGATTTTCTGATTTTGAATTTATTCTGAATTAAATCAGAATTTGATGGGCTTTTGGGCTCGTTTCTCTTTCCTTTCCTTTAGCAATGGACCTGCATTTTATAAAGAAAAATAAGACTTATTAATATGATTTATTAGATAATAAAATGGTAATGTGACAATATATATGCAATATATGTGACCGATCAACTCTTCACAGAGTCAATAGGGGTACAACTCTCCCTAGTCATATTGTCAACCACCTTACCAACACCCAGCTTCTTATACTCCTTCTTTTGAGCAACCATTAGAAGAACTAATTGACTAGGAAAAGAGGATGAAAGCCTTAGAAGAGCTTGAGCGATGAATTCAAATTCTAGAAGACTTAAAATCCCATCAAAATTTTTAAATCACGGATCCTTACTCTATTTTTCAAGAAGAACATACTGACTTAGAAAAGAGTATGGAATTCATGATTCAATTCCAAAGTGATCCACTCGATATGATAAAAGTAAGACTTAGTCGATTGGAAAACATGCGTAGGAATAAGGAAACTCTCCCTACCCAATCTTTGACTATTTCCGACACTTCTAGCCATATTGATTAAAACCAAGAATCATGGTATCTTGAAGACTTTGACGAAGATTCAATTTCACCACAAAACCTTGAACTTGACCAATATCAACCCATTGACGAATTGGTAAGTTTTCATTTTAATGAGATTGAACTTGATTATGAATATGAACCAGATCCCCAACTTTGTGATTCAGTTCCCATCTTCGAAGCTATGTTGACTCCAATATTCTTACCTAATTTTGACCAATTTCCTGAGCCAACATTTATTCTCGTACCCCTATATCTAGAAATTGAATCACCAATTTTGGATAGTCACATTCCATTGATGGGAAAAGAATATGAATTTCAATTCTTGAATTTGGACTCAACTCTTGAACCAAAACTGACCCTCGAACCCAAATTTGATTTTTTCAAGTTAATATTGATTCCTAAACCTATCATTCTTAAGCCCCAGTCAACCATTCCACCAAGTCACATTCTTTTGTTGGACATAGGTATAGACCATGATTACTCTGTGATGATTTTTCAAGATGGGTCATTTAAAGGAAACAAATTTCATGATAGGATCTTTCATGATCATATTCATATTGGGGACTGTAAATATGTAAATAGAAAAGAGGTTAATAAAGGTAGGCTCCGTGACCACTACATTATTTTGATTGGGTAGCAACGCTTGGCCCAATCTAACCATCTCCGGAACCACCACCTCGAGATAACATTATCCTTCCCTTTCTTCTTATTCATGCATTTAAACATTCATTTATACAGTGAGGACAATGCATGAGATAGATGTGGGGAAGGGTTCTAACATAACATAGACTTTCTTTTTATTTAAAAAAAATTAACATTTTTCTTTTTTAAAAAAACTTTTTGAAAAGAGAGCAATATTTTAATAAATTTTTTGTAAGAAATTAAGTTAATTCTAAGGAATTGGAGAATCATAATTAGGATTTCCTATACTTTGATAAAATAAGATTATTTGTTTGATTTCTAGGGTTAGGAAGAAAATTTGAAAAAGTAATTTAGTCTTAATTTTTACCTTAATGAAATATGCATGCTTTATACACTTATACACTTAGAGTTCAAAAGTAAAGATTTTTATGCCTTATTAAAAAAAGAAATATATACATATATATAATATATCAAAAATCCTCTGATTAAGATGGGTATTTATTTCTCATAAAGCATAAGTATTCACGCCTAAAAGCGGTTCATAAATAAAATCCTTAGTTTTGTGGCCTTGTTTGCTTGAGTCCTTAAGTCCTTGGGGTGTTTTCTCATCCGGTACCCTAAGACCTTTTGGTTTGGGAGTCACCGATTAAACGCTCATTACATGGGCAGATTAGAAAGCCTAATAGAACTAAGGAATAATATCACAAAAAATAAGAAAAAAAACAAAAGAAAAAAAATAAGGTATAAGAGTTAGAGTTAAAGACCCCGAGTCAAAATTTCACGGTCACAAAGGTGCATATAACTTAGGGTAAAAATAATAGACTAGATGAGAAATACAGTTTGACTCCTTGCCTTGATTGATAATAAGTTTTTGAATAAAGACTAAGCTTAAGAATGAAAAGTTCGATTTTTCTATAACTTATAGATTACTTAATTCTTACAATAATATTTCAAATATTTTTCTCTTTCAAAATGTGTTTTTAAATACTAACACTTTATTTCTCTTTCTTTATGGATTTTGTGGGTGTAATTCACTGAAAATCCTCACAAGACACAACTCGTCCTCTAAAGGGAACCTAGAGGTTTAACGGCTAGTTGCACATGCTCAGTGCAATCGCGTGACCTACGAAAGTGGTCTAATAAATTCTTAGGTTTAGTTTTGATGTTCTACTTAAGGACAAGTAAAAGATAGGTGTGGGATGTGATCACACACGGTGTTACATGTTTTCATATCATATGTGTCACATTTCTATATTTTTATTTATATAAAACTCTGCTATTGATGTATTTTCATGTTTAATGGCGTGCAGGGTAATTAAGAAAGAAAAAAGAGAGATAGACAGATTTATTCAATTAAATCCAAAAATTCAAAAGAAATAGGATCGATTCAAATCCAGAGGTTCTAAATGCCATCTTATCTGAAGACCAGGTATATCAGATGAGATAATATTATTCAAATTCAAAAAAAAAATGGATTAGAAGAAGACCTTATCAGTTTCACTGAGGATAAAGAGATAGATCGTCAAATCTAAAGCTGAAATTCAAAATCCAAAGGGATAAATGGATAGAGAGACGATCAATGGATGAGATGAAGCAATTTAGACTCGAATTCAGGCTGAATATATTTTAGTTTTGAATCATAACTTTCTCTACCAAAACTCAAATTTGATGATTTAAGATGATCTAGAAAGAAGACTTAAAGTGCTACAACGCTTACATTGATCACTATTTCTAATTATATCATTTGTTAAGTTATATTCAGAAATCAACACGCCAACAAGCTGCGGATTAGAATTGGATATCCACTTCAAATCAAGTTTTGGAGATAAGGCAAGGATTCAAATTCAGAAATAGCCAGCTCCCCCTATTTTTAGACTTGTTTTCTTATCCATTTCTATCATATAAATACCCCACATATCAGAGGCAGAGAAAGATCAAGCAGAGAGGAGAAGTTAGGCCATTCTATAGTTTATTACTTAGGTTTTTGTTTTATGTAATTTTTGTTTTATTTATATAACTTAGAGGAGAGGAAAGTTTCATGGAGGAATGAGAGCAAACTTTGTACTGAGGGTGACACCGGTGTATGTAAGTATTTTCTTTCATTGTTATTTAAATCAAATCGAAGTTTCTTTTCTTCTTTCCTCTTGTTTTTATTTGCTTCCCTCTTCTGTGTTTGTGAATCCAAATGACTCGGATAGCCTCGAAGTTGCCTTGATCTTGCAAGCGCCGTTGATGGCTTATGGTGATGGATAGCCATTCCTATGATAGTGTAGCTCTCCCCTTTATTTCGTAGCGTGAATCGAGAATGGGGAAGATCCTATTTGTCATACTTCGCTCGCCTTCAAATAAAGGTACATCGTCGATACGGGTTAAAGGTAAGCGTAGGTCATATAAAGGATTCATATAGCAATGGATAGCTCAAGTTTGTGTGAGAAAATAAGATAGAGTAGTGGAGGAAAAACTCAAGTAATTTCTTTTGCAAAACCCTTTTGAAAACTCTCCTTTTGATATTGAAGTATTTGCTCTAAAACAAGTGCAGATAAGCACTTAGAGAGGTAGGAAAAACTAGCACAAAAACTCTCTAGAAATCATCTCTAAAACAACCCGAGGGAATCCCATTTTATAGGCTCCCAAAAACTAGCTATTGCAGGCCAAATCAGCAGCTGACGCTGTTGCCGGTTGACCGACCAACGGTCAAATTTCTGACCATTGCAGCCTGTTGGTCGACCACCCGGTCGACCGTTCTCTAGGCTTGACCTGCCGGTCGACCGGGCCAGATCGAGAGAGCAAAGATCTCTGGACGGTCGACCGGCCCACCAACCAAAAGACCTGTGCATGTCTGGGCACATCGGTCGACCGGTCCGGTCGACCGACTCCTGGTCCGGTCGACCGCCAGAGTAGTCTGGCTGAAATATTTAGGATTAAAAACCTTGTTATTTTAACTCCAATAAAATCTCATAAATTCATATAAAATCTACAAAAATAAGTTCATTAAAATACTTTGATGTACAAACACGTTTGATCAAAATTTAACACATATTATAAATATTTTGAACCATTTTTATAATATAGAAATTTTGTCTTAAACAAAAATATGTATTTTTCAAAACCATCTCCAAATTGAAAAATAATTTTTTTAAAACTTTTTCAAATACCAAAATAAGATATTTTAAACACTTTTAAAGCTTAGTGTGCATGGATATGATCCACTACACATATGAGATGAAATATCTATGTTTTTGACAATAAGCTTTAAATAAGTTTTGATAAATTCAAAACAATATTTTTCTAAACTCAAAACTATCTTATGAAAACACATATAAATCTTGTATGTGTATATGTACTTGATCAATCCACAAGTAATCTATCCTTTACATTTTATCTAAACTAAAATCTTAACACTTACAAAACTAGACACAAGTTTTTTGAAAATCTTCTCTGGAAAATCATCTTCGCCTTCTTGACTTGGTCCCAAAACTTTGATCCATGAGCTATACTCCTCTTAAGTATTTGATGCGATCTTGATGCGCGAGTTCTTGAATCAACACGTGCTAGCTTCAAAACTTGACTTCGAATCCATTGTTGAAGCTAAACACCCACTAAGAACTTAATCAAATATCTGAGACTAAATAAACACAAGATCATTAGTTTTATAACTACATGAGTTAATCATCATGAAAACTAGAGCGATGGGCCTTTGGGCCAATAGTAAGCAGGCGCCAAAGAAGTAAGTTAGTATTTTTTAGGGTTTAATTTTCTTTCTTTTAATTTTTAGTTTAGATCACCAACATCACTATCTCTCAACTCTATTCATTATTTTGCACTTTCTTTATACAAAAATCATTTTCTATTTTTATCCACCTTCTCAATCTACCACTTTCTTCTTAACTTTTCATTTTCTTTTCAAGAACTAAAAGAATCTTAACCCATAAAAAGTGAACTAAAGAGAACTTACTAAAAAGCTTCCATCGCTAGTCCCTCCTTATGGATCACAACCCGCATAGTCACTCGCTATCGCGGTAGTATTAAGCACCTTGCACTCTTTATTCTTAAGTTTTAAAATTCTATATTTTCCGTATTCAGGTCCAACTTAATCAGTCGACTGTATCTGCAATGTCATAATTGGCTTGGTTCTTGATGAATGCCATTTGCATCAATATCTTATATCTTTTTATACCTATTTTTGCCACTTTAATGTTGCACGGGAAGTTTTTTATGATTTCTTTACAGATTTAAAGTCAAGAGAAGATTTTGAAAAAAATTTAAAAAAAAGTAAAAAGAAGAGTTGCAGAGAAAAGGTTAATAATATTTAAAGTTACTAGGTTGAAACCAGAGATTCCAATGGAGTTTACATATCACAGGAAAATACCAGAAAAATTCTAGAGTCAGAAGCCATAATTTTACGGCGAATCTGTTGTCTATTCAGCTAACCCGCCATTAATTAGTCAAAGCACACGTTGCGCTTGCTCCAGCTATTTCCTGACTCCAAATAGAAGATATATTGTATTTGATGGGGAACCACTATAGTATACGCCGGATGCGCCATCCTTTTTATTTGGCAGATGATGTAATTTATCCAAAATATTTTTAGGATTAAATCTTAATTTTAGGAATCCTGAGTCAGCTATTTAGAGTTTCTGAGGTCTATAAATAGGGCTGCTATAATATCCCTAATTATTAATACTGTATTTTTATTTTTCTGAGTATTTATTTTATTTTACTGTTTATTTTATTATTATTTGTTAAATGATTTATAGTTATTATTATTATTAAATATACAAATTATTTTTAAGATGGTAAATGGTATTTTGGCTTTATATATGATTACCAATATTTCTTATCAATATTTTTAGTTACTTATTATTATTATTTATTATTGCTAGTGTATTGTTATTAGCATTTTAATTATTATTTATTATTATTATATGGTTAATTATTTTTATTATTATCATTTTTATTATTAGTGTTACTAATTAATATTTTTAATTATTATTCTTATTTTTTATTGTTAGTTACTATTATTATTGTTGTCATTGTTGTTAGTATTACTTGTTGTTATTAGAGTTTATTATTATTATTTATTAGGATGGTTATATAATGTTATTGGTATTATTCCTATATCATTTTTATTTGACGAATACCTATTAGTTTATTCCTTGATCCATTACCTATACCCCTCATCCTATAACCCATAAACCCAAAACCCAAGCCCATACCCATTTAGCTCTAACCCAATGCCCGTTAACCCACAACCTAATATCATTTCTATTTAATCTTCTCCTAATCTCAACCCTAACCCTAATCTGTCTTATTCTCCTCTTCCTTCCTATCAATAGTTATAGCCCTCTGTCGTGTCTCCATCTCTCTATGGCTTCCCCTCCTCTTTGTCGTCGAGGTTGAGCACAGCCGAGCTCCACCACATGTAGCCATCCATCTTACCTCTCCATGGCCTTCACCTTCTGCAACCCCTCCTTGTCGTGCCTCCTCCCCTCTTGTCGAGCCCCTGTGCTTGCATCACAGCGCCTTTCCCCTCCTGTGTGTGTACAGCCCTCGCGACCAGGATGCCTCTCCCTCTATCTGCAACCAGGTCACACATCTCTTTCCCCACATCTCTAAGCAAACCACAATCGCACTCTTCCCCCTCCAAGTTGCCATGCGCAATCAACATCGTATTCCGCTGGCCACCACCACCCATCCCCCCATGTGCGCCACCATCTCCCCCCAACACCCTGCCGCCCTCCTTCTTGATCACCCACCACCTGGCCGGTTGCACCAGGCCAGACAAAGCCCCATCTCCCCATGTCACGACCCACAACACGGCAACCCCAGGCTGCCAACGCCACTACCTTCTCCTTGTTTGGTCGTGCCCCTCACAGCAGCAAACCCAAACCCCACCATGCACAACCCTTTGTGACTGAGCCACACACTTCTCCAACCCCCTTGGGACCCCATACGCGCCCAACGCACACCCCCATATCCCACCTCTCTGTGGATCACTGTTGATCACCGTCGGCGAGCATGAATATACCCGCGCCCTTCCCGGAAATATCCTTGAGCCGTAGGCGCTCTCTGCGAGCTCCGTCATCACCCGTGGTGATCTCTACTATTGATGCCACTTCCCTTTGCCGTGAGTCCTCTCTTTCCCCTTCTTACAATGGTGTAGGATTGGGTGTTTTAATGTACATGCATGGATGTTATCTCTTAAACATGTGTGTGTGTGTGTAATATATATAATAATGTTATAATTATGTGAGTGTTATAATTACATGTTTGTGTGTGTATTAGTGTGTGTATGTAGTATATTGATTGAAGCTTTACCTGCACACAAAATACAGAATTTTAGCACTTCAGAATAAACATGTGCAAGTGCTCAATTCTTACCGCTATAGCAAGTGGTTATGTGGGTCGTGATCCACAAGGAGGGTTAGCGATAGAAGCGTTCAAGGTTTGTATTGAAATCTTTGTGTAGAAAGACGAAAGTGAAAATCACCTAGGGGGGTGAATAGGTGATAATGCTAATCAATGCACAATTTAAAAATTATGATGCAACAATCTCACAAAGCAAGTGAATATAGCAATGAATGTAGAGAGCAAGTAATAAGAGCAATGAAAATAGAGCAAGAAATAAGAGCAAGTAAACCAAACGCAAACACCGAGAATTGTTATCGAGGTTCGAGCACCCAGTTCTACTTCCCCGCCTTCCCCAGAAGGATTCCAACCACTTCCACTGTCACAAAGATGTCACAAATACACCGGAGTACCCAACTCCACAATCTCAAGTACAAGCAATCTCTGAGTAGTCAAAAGACCACAAACTCTCTCTTGCAAAATTCTCTTCCCTTATAAAGGTCCTTAGAGAATAATGAGTAGGAATGAAGCTCTTGTGTGCAAGGAGAAAAGAAAAAGAAATTAGAGAGTTCTTGAAAACACTTCAGAAAATGACAGAGAATTTCAGCACAAAAACCAAGAAACCAAGTCTTTTGAATGCCTTAAACTTGTGGAAATTTTGAGAATTTTTCTTGTAACCAATCTCTCTCTAAACACCCCTATTTATAGGAGAGGGCTAGGGTTTAGACATAAAACATATTTAAGGCTAATCAGAAAGTATTAAAACCAAAACATGTCACTTAAACATACTTAAGTGAGAAAAGGACAAAGATAAACCAGCTCAGAAAAATAGCCGTTACTGTTCAAACGGCTAGCTCGGTCGACCGCCCGGTCGACCGCTAGTTCAAAAAATAGTCGTTGCAGGCTAACGGTCGACCGGCCGGTCGACCCAAACAAACAGAGAGTAGAGTCTTTCAGGCAGGCATGCCTCGGTCGACCGTCCGGGTCGACTGTGAAACGTGCACACTGATACGTGCAGCTGCCAGAACTCCGATCGCCAGGGTCGGCCGACCGGCTTGACCTGACATGGGTCGGTCGACCCGGGCGGTCGACCGGCTCAGGTCAAAAGCCAAAACAAAAACGGATTTTTGAGGAGAAATCTATTTTTAACAAAATAGTTTTGAATAGGAATATATATAATGGATAAAAATAAGTTTGTAGGCTGAAGATTGTATACAAACTATTTTTGTACATATTATAGGAAATATGTTTGGAAACAAGATGTGCGCAAAAACGTGTGTGATAGAGCTTCAAACCTATTCACTATTCTTTAACAAAACTCTAAACTAAAAATAATCTAATAAATTATCTTGAGCAAACTTGAAGTCTTGAGCAATGCAATGCTTTGCTAGAGCCTTCTCTTCTATGTTCCTTCCTTGATGTGCAAAAAGCCTTCTTTGCTTCATGAACCTAGAAGTTCTTGCAATAGCTAAGCAATGGCCTCCAAATATGGTACAAACCTGAAACTTATCTTAACAAACTAATTAGTACCATATAGCTCCTATTTGGTTTGTTATCATCAAAACTCTAAACAATTGGAGAGTGTAACCTTTATGGGCCAACAATCTCCCCCTTTTTGATGATGATAAAACAAATAGGCTATAAACAAAAAATATAGGGGAGGAGAAATCTCCCCCTCAAATTATGCTATATTAAACAAAGAAAAACAATGTAATTTGTAATTTGCAAGCAAGTAAACATCATGAAACCAAAAACCATGAGAATTTAAAACACTTGCAAAACACTTAAACTCAAATTACAAGAATTCATGAAAATACATCAAAAACTAAAAACATATATAAACTCATATGGAACCAAAACCATATGAACTCATATTTCCATACATAAACTCATTCTCCCCCTTTTTGTCATACATCAAAAAGGGTTAAGAAAACATTTTTATTCAATAACACAAACATTAAGTTCACCACAAATGAATGAAAATCTAGCAAAATCAAGTGGTTTAGTGAAAATATCGGCAAGTTGCAAATCCGTAGAAACATAATCAATATCTATATCTCCTTTCTCAAAATGATCTCTAAGAAAGTGATATCTAATCTCAATGTACTTGGTCTTACTATGTTGATTTGCATTCTTAGTCATGTGAATAGTACTAGTATTATCACAAAATATTTTTATATGGTTATAATGCAAATCTTAATCAAGGAGAGTATGTTTCATCCAAAGGACTTGTGCACAACAAGCCCCCGCGGCAACATACTCCGCCCCGGCGGTTGAGAGAGATACGGAATTTTGTTTCCTAGAGGACCATGAAACAAGACAATTACCAAGAAATTGACATGTCCCACTAGTACTCTTTCTATCTACTCTACAACCCGCATAGTCGGCATCCGAATAACTCGTCATAGAGAAATCTCCGGTTTTCGGATACCATAGACCCATTCCAATCATTCCCTTAATATAACGAATAATGCATTTTACCACAATAAGATGGGACTCTTTTGGACACGATTGAAATCTAGCACAAAGACACACACTAAACATGATGTCCGGCCTACTTGCCGTCAAATACAAAAGACTACCTATCATGCTTCTATACAATTTAATATCAATATTTTTACCTTGGTCATCCTTATCAAGCTTGGTGGTAGTTGCCATGGGAGTGTTGCAAACCTTTGAGTCTTCAAGTCCAAACTTCTTTACGAGTTCCTTTGTGTATTTGGCTTGACATATGAAGTTCCCATCTTGCAATTGCTTGATTTGGAGTCCAAGAAAGAAATTAAGCTCACCATTGAAGACATTTCAAACTCACATTGCATAACCTTTTCAAATTCCTTGCATAAAAACTCATTAGTAGAACCAAAAATTATATCATCAACATAAATTTGTATAACTAAAATGTCATTATCAACATGCTTAGTGAATAGTGTTGTATCTACTTTGCCTTTAATAAAATCATTTGAAATGAGAAAACTAGAAAGCCTTTCATACCAAGCTCTTGGAGCTTGTTTCAATCCATACAAAGCTTTATCAAGTTTAAAAACAAAATCGGGATGAATATGATCAACAAAATCGGGAGGTTGAGCAACATAAACTTCTTCATTTATAAAACCATTCAAAAATGCACTTTTCACATCCATTTGAAAAAGTTTAAAATTTTTGAAAGATGCAAAAGCTAGTGTCATCCGTATGGCTTCAAGCTGTGCTACGGGTGCAAAGGTCTCCTCAAAGTCAATTCCCTAAACTTGAGTGTAACCTTGGGCCACTAACCTAGCCTTATTCCTAATCACATTTTCGGACTCATCCATCTTGTTTCTAAAGATCCACTTAGTACCAATTATTGGTCTATCGTGGGGCCTAGGAACAAGGTGCCAAACTTGGTTGCGCTCAAATTGATTGAGTTCCTCTTGCATGGCTAGCAACCAATATGAGTCCGCCTCGGCTTCGAGGATGCTTTTGGGTTCAAAATGAGAAATGAAAGCAAAGTTACCACATAGGTCATGGAGTTTGGAGCGAGTTGTTATCCCTTTAGATGCATCACCTAAGATGAGCTCCTTGGGATGATTTGTGGCATATCTCCAAGCTTTAGGAAGCGGTTGAGAGCTTTCCTCTTTATCCTCTTGAACGTCACCAATTGGTTCTTGCTTATCATCTTGAGCGGGTGAGTCCTTCAAGGATAGTCTCCCCATGTCTTCACCTAATGGTTCAATCTCTACAACATTCTCAACAAACACATTAGATTCTTCAAATTTAACATGCATGGATTCTTCAATGGTAAGTGAAGATCTATTGAATACTCTATAAGCTTTACTAGTTGTAGAATATCCAACAAAGATTGCTTCATAAGCCTTGGCATCAAATTTACCCAAGTTATATTTAGTGTTCAAAACAAAACACTTGCATCCAAAAACTTTGAAATATGCAACATTAGGTTTTCTAGAATGATACATTTCAAAAAATATTTTGGAAGAATTTTTACATAAATAAATACGATTTGATATATAGCATGCGGTGTTTACGGCCTCGGCCCATAGATATTGAGGGAGGTCATACTCACTTATCATTGTCCTAGCCATCTCTTGAAGTGTTCTATTTTTCCTTTCTACAACTCCATTTTGTTGTGGAGTTCTAGGACAAGACATTTCATGCTTAATTCCCTTTTCATCACAATAAGTCATGAAGAGTTGGTTAACAAACTCACCACCTCTATCACTCCTTATTCTCAAAATCGAAAAACCTTTTTCTTTTTCAACTCTTTTTCGAAAAATCTTAAAATGAGAAAAAGCTTGATCTTTGTGTTCCAAGAAGAAAACCCAAGTGAAACGGGAAAAATCATCAACTAAAATAAATGCAAATCTACTACCATTTAAGCTCTTAGTTTTAGTAGGTCAAAAAGATCCATATGAATTAATTCTAAAGGCCTAGTTGACATGATATCCTTGATTGGTTTGAAGGAAGACTTGGTTTGTTTCCCAAGTTGGCACGCACCACAAATGCGGTCTTTCTCAAACTTCAAGCAAGTATACCCTTCACCAATTTCTTAGAATTAATCCTAGAAAGATGGTAAAAAGATGCATGTCCTAATCTTCTATGCCAAAGCCAAGAATTTTCATCAAAAGCATTTAAGCATTTAGTAGAACATTCCACATTAAGCATGTCAATGATATAAACATTATCATCACGAAAATCGGTGAGAATACAATCATTGGTTTTAACATCAAAAATCTTGCAAGAAGAATCATCAAAAACAACTTTAAGTCCACGATCACAAAATTGACTAATGCTAAGCAAATTATGTTTCAAACCATCAACAAGTACAACATTTTCTATAGTAGGAGATGCACCAATTTGAATGTTACCTATACCGATGATAGTGCCTTTGGAGTCATCCCCGAAGGTGACGGAGCCACCTTCCTCTTACCTTGATAGGGTTGTAAAGTTATTGATGTCCCATGTCATGTGTCTTGAACAACCACTATCATGGTACCACCGCTCCCTACGTCTTGGAGCCTTGGTGTGTACCTATATCAAATAATTTAAGACTTGATTTTGGTACCCACATTTTCTTAGGTCCTAAAGAGTTAGTTTCATTAACCCAGACAAGATTATTTGATCTATTTACTTGATCATAACAAAATTTAGCCAAATGTCCATTCTTACCACAATATGTGCATCTATACACTCTACCATATTTAAAAGTATAGTGAGTGTGTGATTCGTGAGCATGAGAATTGTGAGTATGAAAAGATTTAGCATGAGAAGTGTTATGTGTAGTGTGAGCATGAGAAATCTTAACATGTGAATCTTTAGCATGAGAGGTGTGCTTTTTAGAAAACATTTCTTCAAGTTTCTTAGTGTTAAAAGCACAATCCTTTAAAGTCTTTTCAAAAACAACAATTCTAGTTTTTAAAGAAGAAATTTCTTTTTCATCAATCTTAGGAAATTTTGCTTTACAAGCAACTTTGTAAGAACTAAATTCATTTTGGGTAGAAATGAGAGTTGAAGAAATTTCATCTTTTTCTTTAGAAATAATAGCAAGTTGATTCTTAAGAAAAGCAACTTCCTTTTCCAATTTTGAGCATTCAATCTTTTTATTATCATATGTTTCTGAAAAGTTCAACAAAGGCATGAACAAGAACTTCTTTACTTAATTCATCATCTTCATCATCATCAAGAGATTGAGGGGTTACCTTTGGTGTGTTTGCCATGAAACACATATTCGCTATATCCGCCTCTTACTCGGACTCGCTTTCTGAATCCCAAGTTGCCTTGTACGCTTTCTTTTCTTTCGGTTTCTTTGGCTTGAAGGAGGAGGTCATCTTCTTTTTGAACTCCGGGCAATCCGCCATGATGTGTCCGGGTTTTCAGCAATTGTAGCATATAATTCTCCTCTCCTCTTTGCCTTCAAATTTCCTTCGGAAGTTGAGCTTGTTCCTCCGGTACATTCTCTTCACATTGCGAACAAGTAGTGATAGCTCCTCATCTTCTTCTTCATCTTCTTCATCGTCTTCAAGAGTGGATGAAGACTTGAAGGCTATGGATTTCTTCTTTGGTGGAGCGGCCTCTTTTCTTGCTTTCTTTTCCATATCATGGGTCTTTAAGTTCCCAATGAGACTAATTAGGTCCATCTCATCCTTGTCGTTCAATTCTTTTAAGGTGGTGGCCTTGATCTCCCATGATGTAGGAAGTGCCCGAATCACTTTTCGCACCTTTTGGTCATTGGAGATGTCATCACCTAAAGAAGAAAGAGCATTGGTGATTTTAGTAAATCTAGTAATCATACAATCAATAGATTCTTCATCAATCATTTTAACGGATTCATATTGGGACCTTAAGAGATCTATCTTAGCTCTCTTAACTTGTGAAGTCCCCTCGTGTGTGACCAATAAATGTTGCCAAATCTCATAGGCGGATTGGCAATGAAGTACCCGTGTAAGGTCATCCTCATTCAAGGCGGTTAAGAGGGAATTTTGGGCCTTGGAGTTAGCCTCATATTCTCTAAAGTTGAAGTAGGTCCATGTGCTCTCATCACTATCGGGTGCAACATAGGGTTTGGTCAATGATTTAGCTACTAAGCTACCTAAGGATTGCAAAAAGATAGTCATCCTAACCTTCCAAATAGGGAAGTTGAGTCCATCAAATTTAAGAGGGGTTTTGATGTTATCGGCCATATTTACTAGTGAATGACAAATGGAATGCAATGTTGATTAGTAAATTTTAAGGATCTCTCTATGGATGTTAAGCCAAAACCTAGAGTCCAAGCTCTGATACCAATTGAAAATCACCTAGAGGGGGGTGAATAGGTGATAATGCTAATCAATGCACAATTTAAAAATTATGATGCAACAATCTCACAAAGCAAGTGAATATAGCAATGAATGTAGATAGCAAGTAATAAGAGCAATGAAAATAGAGCAATGAAAATAGAGCAAGAAAACCAAAGGCAAACACCGAGAATTGTTATCGAGGTTCGAGCACCCACCTCTACTTCCCCGCCTTCCCCAGAAGGATTCCAACCACTTCCACTATCACAAAGATGTCACAAATACACCGGAGTACCCAACTCCACAATCTCAAGTACAAGCAATCTCTGAGTAGTCAAAAGACCACAAACTCTCTCTTGCAAAATTCTCTTCCTTACAAAGGTCCTTAGAGAATAATGAGTAGGAATGAAGCTCTTGTGTGCAAGGAGAAAAGAAAAAGAAATCAGAGAGTTCTTGAAAGCACTTCAGAAAATGAGAGAGAATTTCAGCACAAAAACCAAGAAACCAAGTCTTTTGAATGCCTTAAACTTGTGGAAATTTTGAGAATTTTTCTTGTAACCAATCTCTCCCTAAACACCCCTATTTATAGGAGAGGGCTAGGGTTTAGAGATAAAACATATTTAAGGCTAATCAGAAAGTATTAAAATCAAAACATGTCACTTAAACACACTTAAGTGAGAAAAGGACAAAGATAAACCAGCTCAAAAAAATAGTCGTTACTGTTCAAACGGCTAGCTCGGTCGACCGCCCGGTCGACCGCTAGTTCAAAAAAATAGCCGTTGCAGGCTAACGGTCGACCGGCCGGTCGACCCAAACAAACAGAGAGCAGAGTCTTTCAGGCCGGCATGCCTCGGTCGACCGTCCGGGTCGACCGTGAAACGTGCACACTGATACGTGCAGCTGCCAGAACTCCGGTCGCCAGGGTCGACCGACCGGCTTGACCTGACATGGGTCGGTCGACCCGGGTGGTCGACCGGCTCAGGTCAAAAGCCAAAACAAAAACAGATTTTTGAGGAGAAATCTATTTTTAACAAAATAGTTTTGAATAGGAATATATATAATGGATAAAAATAAGTTTGTAGGCTGAAGATTGTATACAAACTTTTTTTGTACATATTATAGGAAATATGTTTGGAAACAAGGTGCGCAAAAACGTGTGTGATAGAGCTTCAAACCTATTCACTATTCTTTAACAAAACTCTAAACTAAAAACCGTCTAATAAATTATCTTGAGTAAACTTGAAGTCTTGAGCCATGCAATGCTTTGCTAGAGCCTTCTCTTCTATGTTCCTTCCTTGATGTGCAAAAAGTCTTCTTTGCTTCATGAACCTAGAAGTTCTTGCAATAGCTAAGCAATAGCCTCCAAATATGGTACAAACCTGAAACTTATCTTAACAAACTAATTAGTACCATATAGCTCCTATTTGGTTTGTTATCATCAAAACTCTAAACAATTGGAGAGTGTAACCTTTATGGGTCAACAGAAAGTTTTTCTTTGTTTAAAGAAATGAAAATGAAAACAAGTTATGTTAAAGTTAGAAAGAAAATGGTAGAATGAGAAGGTGGAGAAAATCAGAAAACGACTATGTACCAATAAATTGGAAAAGAAAGATTTGGAAGATGTGGTGATCTATACTAAAGAAATAAAAGAAAAGAAAGAAGGTTAAATAAATACTTACCTAGTTTGGTTGATGACTTACCTGGAACCCTTGCATGTTCTACCTTGCTTCGGAGGCGTTCAACGCATAAGTCATAGGATCGAGCTCAGTCCCTGTTCGCATTATATCATCAAGTCGCGCAAGAATGAAGTGATACGGATCTTGAGGAGGAGAACATCTTCATGAAGTATCATTGGCACTCAGACAACATCGTTATACTTATGCTTCTGGATTCACTTGCAAGCTCAACAAAACCAAAAGAGGTAAAGTAGAAAGAGGAAGAAGAAAATAAAAGAAAACAAAAATAAAGAGACGAACATAAAAAAGTATTTACCTTTATTACTTGCAGAAACAATGGAAGAAAGGAGGAGGGTACATCGGTGTCACTCTCAACATAAGCCTCTCTCTCTTACTTACATGAATCTTCATCTAACCTAAGCTTACATACAAATTAAAGTTACATAAAAAGAAAACAAAACCTATACTACAAAATGAAAAATTAGGCTAAATCCTATCTCTGCATGGTCGTCCCATTTTCAGTGCAAATACTGCCTTTTTATAGGCAAAAACCCAACCTACAGGATCCCAGGAATATCGGGGGAGCAAACGCTCCCCCTAACTCCACAACCAAGTCACGAAAATGCGGCTTTGGCCGTGTTTCCGCGGCCAGGATGTGGCCAGGTGGCCACACCCTGTTGGTGGGTCTCCCTGATTTTCCCTTCTGCTTTTATCTTCAGTTGGTTTTCTCGTTTGAGTCTGGGATTTTGACGAAATGGCCTTTGATCTTTACTTCAACCAATCGATTCTGAGAGGATTCTTCTCAACCGATTTTCAACCCCTTTATTTTGCCCTGATTTACTGAGCTCGAATTAATTCTAATTTAATTCAGAATTTTGGTGTGCTTTTGGGCTCATTTCTCTTCATCTCCTTAAGGAATGGGCCTGCAAATAAATTAAACATTTAATTAGGACAATGCAAATTTTATTCTATAATAAGTATGGAAATATGATACTAAATATGCAACATTAGCGACCAATCACACCCCCATACCTATCTTTTGCTCGTCCTCGAGCAAAATAACTAAGCTATACTGAGGATTATTAGACCACTTTCGCAGGTCACGCGATTGCACTGAGCATGTGCAACAAGCCGTTAAACCTCTAGGTTTCCCCTAGAGGACAAGTTTTGTCTCGTGAGGGTTTTCAGCGGATTACACCCATAAAATCCATAAAGAAAGAGAAACAAAGAGTTAGTATTTTCGAAAAGCATTTTGAAAGAGAAAAATATTTAAAATATAATTGTAAGATTTAAGCAATCTATAAGTTATAGGAAACTGAATTTTTCATTCCTAAACTTAGTCTCTATTCAAGAATTTGTTATCAATCAAAGTAAGGAGTCAAATTATACTTCTTATCTAGTCTATTACTTTACCCTAAGTCATATGCACCTTGTGATCGTGAAAATTTTGATGAAGGTTCATTAACTCTAACTCTTATGCCTTATTTATTATATATATATATATATATATATATTTGGTGGTATTATTCCTTAGTTCTTTTAGGCTTTCTAATCTGCCCATGTAACGAGCCTTTAATCGATGACTCCCAAACCAAACGGTCTTAGGGCACCGGGTGAGAAAACACCCCAAGGACTTAAGGACTCGAGCAAACAAGGCCACAAAACTAAGGATTTTATTATATGGACCTCTTTTAGGCGTGGATACTTATGCTTTATTAGGCACAAATACCCAGCTTAATCAGAGGATTTTTTCTCAAACTTATCTAATCATCTTTCGCATAAATACTAAGGCTTGCTTAGACCAAAGCACCTAGCTAATCAATTATTAGATTTGTTTATTTTTTTCTTTTTTTATATATATATATTTTTATAAGGCATAAGAATCTTTGTTTTTGAACCCTAAGTGTGTAAGTGTATGAAGTGTGCATATTTCATCAAGGTAAAGATCAAGACTAAATTACTTTGACAAATTTTCTTCCTAACCCTAAAAATCAAATAAATAATCTTATTTTGACCAAGTATAAGAAATCCTAATTTAGATTTTCCTATTCCTTAAAATTGACTTAATTTCTTACAAAAAATATGTCAAAATATTGTTTCTATTTTCAAAAAGTTTTTAAAAGCAAAGAAAATGTTAAATTTTTTTTATAAAAAGAAAAAAACTAAGTTATGTTAGACCCTCCCCCACACCTATCTGTTGCATTGTCCTCAATGTGTGAATTAATGCATAGATGCATGAAAAAGAAGAAAGGGAAGGAAAATGTTACCTTAAGGTGGTGGTTCCAGTGGTGGTCTGATTGGTCCACGAAATGCGGCCCAATCGACTTTTCTTAGAGTTCGGGGAACCCACCAGAAATTTCTCTAATATAACCCATTAAAATGTTGTATCCATGAAGGATTTTTATTAAAAATTTAACCCCGTCTAATTTTTAAATTTCATAATTAATTTCGAAGTCAAATTTGTCAACCGCCTTGTCCCAAAATGGATTGTCAAAAGATAGAATGATTGACTTAGACTCAAGAAGTACAGGAACTAATACTGACTCAGGAAGGTGACTTAAGTCAAGTAAAGGTTCAGGAGTCGAGATTGGTTCAAGAAGCGGGTCCAAGTCAAGAAGTTGAAACTCAAGTCCACATGTATTTTCTAAAAATGGAATGTGACTTAATATTGGTGATTCAAGTTCAAGAATGATGGGTGTAGGAATCAAAACTGACTGTAAAATATTACTCAAGTCTGGTAACAAAACAGGAGTCAACATTGATTCAGAAATTTAAACTGGATCACAGATTTGAGAATCTAGGTCACATTTCTCATTGAGTTCAATGTCATAAAAATGAGAACTTTCCAATTTGTCAATAAGATTTTCAAAATTATAAAATTGGTCAAGTTCAACATGATGATCATCAAAGATAGGTGATTCAATTTCATTATGAATTGGCACAGGATCCAATGTTGGCTCGGAAAAAGATTGAAATCAGGTGAAAATACCGGAGTCAAAATTGAATCAGGAAATAAAATTGAATCACTAAGTTGAGGTTCATGATCATATTCATTTTCAAGTTCAATTTCAGGAAAGGGATAGCTTGCCAAACTGTCAATATCATTTTCAAAATTTGTAGTTTGGGCAAGTTCAAATAATTGTTCTGAAATGGAACTTTGATTTCCAAAACAACCTGACTCTTCAGCTCTAATAGAATGGTCATTGACATCAGAATTGGTCAAACGGTGAGAACGTAGAGATTGGACCATCATATCTATGTCACGATTACGAGCGTTTTGAGCCTGAGTCATGGCTTCAAGCATATTTTCATAGTTGATAGGTTCATTGTTTTGATGAAAGATGAAGTGTTGTCTTGGAATTGGTTGTGAAATTATGAGTCCATCAGATTTTAGGATTTTTGTTTGGACTCACGCATACTCATTTCTAAATTGATAGTTTTCTATTTTGGACTGGTGGAACTGAGTATGAATCTTGAAAATATTGTGGACTAGGAGGAGAAGGAGGACAAGTTGATTGAAAATTAGACTCGGGGTAGGTGAATCCTCACTGACTCTGTGAAGAGTTGAGATCATTCTGAAAATTATAGTTATTAGATTGGGGGCATGGGTTATATTGATTCGGATAAGACCAATCCGGCACACTAGGTTGGTTAAAGTTATGATATGCCGGGTTGGTAATATCTGAAAATGAAGTCGGTGTGTAATATGGATTATTATTGAAGTTGGAAAAATTGGTATTATAAGCCATATCACATAAACAAAAAGAAAGAAAAAACAAACAAATAAGCAAACAAATAAAAGGAAAAAATTCTAAACTAAGTTAGGGTAGACCTATGACCTAGACGACTCCTAACTGATTAGACTGTCCACGGGAGGTTTAATGCAGACTTTGACCACAAGCTAATTAGCCACGTCAGGGCAAGGTTGGTGGGAGGTTTTCCGTCAAAGACGTTCCTTAATTAAATAACCACCAACCTTCGGGCTTTCGGCCCTTAATCCCTTTCATAGACACTGATTTGACAGGAGTCAAATTTCAACACCTTTCCCCCTTAGGATGATCTCCTAATTGAGTCCGAGATGTCCCTAGGGCCAACGTCTACTTATTTTTAGTTAGTCTTGGGTTAGTGAGTGCTTGGAATCTGATTTTTGGGCCAAGGAAGGGTGATTAAATCTCCACCTTATCTTGTTATTGGGTGTTGCCCTTAAAATCAATTTGTGCAAGTGTACAAGATAAATAAGATTCACTCAAAGCGATATAAATCAACCAAGAAATAAGTCCTATTCTAAATACAATGCGTACGTACCTTGCTCCAGCACTCTTCAATAGTAAAAATAAATGAATTGAAAAGACACGTGCCTACAATGCAAACGTCTAATCAATTTTTTATCTTTTTCAACAACTGTTTTGCTGTTGATTTATTAGCAGGCTTTTGGTGATGGCATATAAGAAATAAAGTTGCAGAAAACTAAAATTTTGCAAAGCAAGTAGCCCTGCAAAAAGACAGTTAGTAGCGCACTCTTCTTTGCAGCGGAAACGCGGCTAAAGCCGAGCAAACACGGTAATTCAGAGGGTACTTGGTCTCTGTTTTCTGGAACAGAGGCCCAAGACCACTTATATGTTTCTGCAATCCTTTTTTCCTGCTCTGCTTACCCTATAACCTGCAATAGAGAAGAAAATTCGTTTTAGTTCTAAAAATTCAATAAAAATCAGATTTCAATAAAAACCGTTACCCTCCCCGGCAACGGCGCCAAAAATTTGATTGGAGCTTTACCTGCACACAAAATACAGAATTTTAGAACTTAAGAATAAACATGTGCAAGTGCTCAATTCTTACCGCTATAGCAAGTGGCTATGCGGGTCGTGATCCACAAGGAGGGTTAGCGATAGAAGCGTTCAAGGTTTGTATTGAAATCTTTGTGAAGAAAGACGAAAGTTCTTCTTTGTTTAAAGAAGTGAAAATGAAAATGAGTTATGTTAAAGTTAGAAAGAAAACGGTAGAATGAGAAGGTGGAGAAAATCAGAAAACGACTATGTACAAATGAATTGGAAAAAGAAAGATTTGGAAGATGTGGTGATCTATACTAAAGAAATAAAAGAAAAGAAAGAAGGTTAAAGAAATACTTACCTAGTTTGGTTGATGACTTACCTGGAACCCTTGCATGTTTTACCTTGCTTCGGAGGCGTTCAGCGCATAAGTCATAGGATCGAGCTCAGTCCCCGTTCACATTATATCATCAAGCCGCGCAAGAATGAAGTGTTACGGATCTTGAGGAGGAGAACATCTTCATGAAGTATCGTTGGCACTCAGACAACATCGTTATACTTATGCTTCTGGATTCACTTGCAAGCTCAACAAAACCAAAAGAGGTAAAGTAGAAAGAGGAAGAAGAAAACAAAAGAAAACAAAAGTAAGGAGACAAACATAAAAAAGTATTTACCTTTATTGCTTGCAGAAACAATGAAAGAAAGGAGGAGGGTACATCGGTGCCACTCTCAACATAAGCCTCTCTCTCTTACTTACATGAATCTTCATCTAACCTAAGCTTACATACAAATTAAAGTTACATAAAAAGAAAACAAAACCTATACTACAAAATGGAAAACTAGGGTAAATCCTATCTCTGCATGGTCGTCCCATTTTCAGTGCAAATACTGCCTATTTATAGGCAAAACCGAACCTACAGGTCCCAGGAATATCGGGGAGCAAACGCTCCCCCTAACTCCACAACCAAGCCGCGAAAACGCAGTTTTGGCCGCGTTTTCGCAGCCAGGGTGTGGCCAGGTGGCCACACCCTGTTGGTGGGTCTCCCTTGTTTTCCCTTCTGCTTTTATCTTCAGTTGGTTTTCTCGTTTGAGTCCGGGATTTTGACGAAATGGCCTTTGATCTTTGCTTCAACCGATCGATTCTGAGAGGATTCTTCTCAACCGGTTTTCAACCTCTTGATTTTGCCCTGATTCACTGAGCTCGAATTAATTCTGATTTAATTCAGAATTTTGGTGGGCTTTTGGGCTCATTTCTCTTCATCTCCTTAAGGAATGGGCCTGCAAATAAATTAAACATTTAATGAGGACAATGCAGATTTTATTCTATAATAAGTATGAAAATATGATACTAAATATGCAACATTAGCGACCAATCATATATGTATATATATAATGAGTATATATGTATGTGTGTATATAAGTGTATTTATGTGTATGAATGCATGATTATTAGTGTTTATGTATGTATATTATATGTATGTATATAGGTCTATGTATGTGTATACTTGTATATGTGTATGTATGTGGGTGTACTCGTGTGTGTCTGCACGTGCGGCATGCGTGTATGGGTTCATGTGTGAGTGTATTATGGGTGTTTGTTGATTTCGCTTCCTCTCTGTGTGTTCATTTATGTGTTATAGCGTTTCAGACTTGTTCGTGAGATCCAAACTCTGCAACAGGAGATTGAAGTTGTTCCCATTACAGACCTGATACACACGCAATTCGAAGACCGATCCATGGGTTGATCCGTAAATCAGTATCAGTTCATGCAGTGAAGACCAGACAGTGATTCAGTTTTAAAACTGCGTCATTTCATGTGAGTGTTTATTCTTGTGTATTTCTTTATTTACTGCTTTCGGTATGCGTTTACATGTTACTCTTATCATTTCATGTGACCGTCTAATTTATTTTACCAGTTTGATTACCTGTATCACTTCATGAGACATCAATAAGCTTTCACCTTAAATATGTAGTGATATGAGTGTTTTTCTGCGTCATTTCATGTATTGCTATTTGCTACTTTTGATTTTGGACTAGTGTAGTATACCTTACACTTGGACTCGATCTTGTAATTATCCAACTTGTGACTAATGACTCTATATCTCTGTGTTCTCTATCTTATGTCAATCAATAGCAATTCAGTTGCTAGTTATCAGTTGTTAGTTTTCAGATGTTCAGTTATCAGTTATTATAACATCGTCATTAGTTGGAGACATTTGGTCACTAAATCACCTTTAATTATAATGTATGTCTTTGCTTGCTAATAAAAGACTCCATAACCTGGGTAATAGGGGTAATTGCCTGATGATGCATGTCTTATATTTTGGAAGGATTAGGTATGGTATACCAAGTTTAGGTTCCAACCATGGGGAACCCAGGTAATACGGGCTACCTAGTTATTCATTTCTCAGCTATTAGGGCTATGCTCAGATTACGACGCCATACTAATTACTCTTTTGCTGTGGTCTTTAATTAGTAGGGCCTTGCGGTCCGTCTTGATTCAGTGCCAGGAATGTTAGACCGTGGTACCGGGTATGCACAGTACCCTTCCAAAACACACGCACTACATTGGCAGAGAGTTACAATAATGATAACATTATTTGATATAAAGGAAAATGGCTGTAGTAACACAACTATGTACTACATTAGTTAGATTAATAATAACTAGGCAGACTAGTGATATATGCTAGGTTACACATCTTTGACATCAGTAGTTGTTTTACTGTGATATGAGTCATATGGTAATACATCTTGGTATCAGTTGTTGTGCTATCATGGTACTCTTTTACCTACAGACATGTTATTATCCAGTTATTTTTTGTTTACAGTTATCATGTTATTAGTTGGTTATCTGTTTATACATGTTGTTGCTATCACATTGTTTCTTACTTGTTTAGTGTTATATGTACATATTGTTTATACGCACGAGCACCTTCCACTTTATGCACACACTCGTTAGGTCACTTTTTGATGACCCTGGATCTGCACGTCCAGATACTGGATGTTTTATGCTCTTGTTCAGGTGTTTCTTGAGCTCATATGCTTCACGAGGAGCTGGAGTTTCTCTCTCTTTAGTTCTGGTATTTTTATCTCTCTTATCTTCCTGTTATTTTCTGATTTCTGATATATCAGATTCAGTCTTTATTCCATTTCTTTATTTATATTATGTCATGCGTGGATGCTTACATGTGATATTGCAGTGATTAGATATCATTATAATATAGATTTATAGTTTATTTTGGGTTACTTAAGGCTTAGCGCATATACATGAGGTATTCTTCTTGCGTATATGCGTAGCCGACACGCGTCGCATCTCCGCTCCAGCATATTTTGGGAGCGGGGTGTAGCAGCTACAAACTCTCATATTTATATCATACTTTTGAAGATCAAGTTTGGAGAGTTTTTCTTTTAATAAAGCTTTTATTTTCTGAATTATTGCTGGTTCTTAGAGAAGGAGTTCAGAGAATAAGGAGTTGGCTATATTCGGTTCTTCCTTTCCTCTCTTGCAATTTATTATTTTTATGTTCACAAAATATAGAATCATGCTTTGCTACTTCTAGTTCATGAACTAATTTTACTTTCTAGGGCATAAATATAGGTTTTTCTATTAGATATTATTCATGGTTGTTCGTATCTAGTTGTTCTTATTCATAGTATTATTAAAATAATATTTTGTGTTTATATTTAATAACTGATGGCCACAATTATATAGATGGTTAGGTTGGAGGTCGATAAGAGATAACCAAGCAACACATCTAGACATAGGGATCGCTTCCTACATGTTGAGGCTGATAGGAGAAGCATAGTTATCAGTCTACAGTTCTGCATTATTATATCACATTTTCCCACCAATTTATAAATAAAATATCATTTCTAATTGTGTTTTGGTCGACTTTGCAGAAAAATCAAGAGTCTAGGGGCAAAGGAGTAATAAGAGCTTAATAAACCCATTTTTGGGTAATTAAATCCGAATTTCTTGGAGGCCAAGCTAGAGAGTTTCTCGAAGATACATCGAATCTAGACGTTGGCGGGTGTCTGACAAGAATCTGGATAGAAATAATCGAATCTGAGCATATCTGGAAGGTCCCTGAAGCGAGGCGAACCTACGCGCCAAAACCAGGAACCTAAGTCCCTGGTTTTGCCGTGAAAATGCCAAATGCCGCATTTCCGTGGCAATATGGTGGGCCCACGCGTCGATTTTCGACCCATGGCCTCGTCTCGTCTTCTAGAATTTCCTTTCGTCTATAAATACCCTTACAAGGACCCGAAACGCAAGGAGATTGGGGTAATAGGCTAGGTATTCTCTCTTTTTTAGTGCAGGTATTCTTCTTTTGTTTTATTTTCTTTTGTATATTCATTTCGTTTTTTAGATTATGTATTAGGGCTGAGAGATTCAGAGAGAGAGAAAGAGAGAGAGATTGATGTAACAGATGGTGACAATCTATGTAAATGTGTCTCCTTTCTTCTCTATTGTAAACTTCTCCATCTTCTACTTGATGCTTAGCTAATTTTTCTTCTCAAGACAATCTAACTACTAACCACTTACTTGATAATCCACATGAATTTAATAGCCTCTACAAGGCCTTGCTCTTCCAAGAGCCATTGGTGGCTCATGATAATGAATTCTAACATTCTAACATTTCTAACATTTAATCCACAACTTGCTAACTTGCAATGTCTTCTTTATTTCAGGCTCATCTCTAGTCGGTTTTGATGATCTAATAGTAGCTTGCGACTTGTTGTGTGGTATGGATGTGTTGTTTGAATATAAAAAATAATCTTATGTGCAATGCTTTGTATCGTCTCTTAAAGCCAAGGACTAGTGATGACCAAGGATCTATGTGAGGTAACTATCATTAAGAAGTTAGCATGATAAGTGGAGCAATTAGTAGTTAGTAGCCATGAGTTTTCTTTTATCTTATTTTAAAAATCAATTTCAAATCCTTTTATCATTTTCTTCATTGTTTTCACCAACTTCTTAGTTCATCTTTTTTTCATCTTCTTTTTGTTTTCAAAACCACTTCTCTTTTATTTTCACATCATCGTTTCATCGCCTTCTTCACCTATCACTTCTGGATTTCTTTTCTCCTTTTCTTTAACTTTTTCTAATTCTTTAACAAACAAGAACTTGTTAACAACCGATGTGAACATAAACTGTTAATACTTCTATCGCCTCCCGTCCCTATGGATTTGACCCGTTGAGCCAATGCTATAACCGAAGTATCGAGGGAATATTAGCATACATATAATTTCACTGATTTTATAAAACACACATTTCTAAGTGCTGGTTCCGCCTCGATCAAATTTTTGGCACCGTTGCATTGAACCGGAATGGTTTTGATTTCACATTTTTGTTAACATTTTCTTCTCTGTTTTGGTGTGCAGGTTAATTTTTGCAGAAACTGAACATTACAGAACTCTTCTTTTGCTTGCATATCTTTGCTCTAGAAAGCAGGGACCCTTCTTCCATAACTGTGCCGCGAAACCCAAGAAAAGCAGCGAAGACGCGACATTTGTGTGGCATTTGTACTTTGTCTTTTGCTGAGACTTTGCAAGTTGTATATACTGTTATATTCTGCTGCTAATTTTCTGCTTTGATTGCCTACACACTATAATAAATTAAAGAAGTAAAATGCAGTATTTGAACGCTTTTAAAACGGTTTAGACATTTGCATTTAGGTACGTATCAATTCAATTTCAATATACTGTATTTTATTTTGTTATTGTGATCTAAACTGAGGTGTACATATGACATTGCATATAGCATAGGACAAACACGTGGGTGAATTATTTGCTTTGTGTTATCTTCTTGTATATATTGCACACTTTCACGAATTGAAATTAAGAGTAAAACCCATACAAGATAAGGTAAAGATTTCATCACCCTTCCTTAGCCCAAAAATCACCTCCCCACTCACACAACCCAAGCCCTAATAAAAATTGATAGACGTTGGCTCCTAGGGACATCTCAGACTCACTAAGAGATTCACTGAGGGTGAAGATTGTTTTGAATCTTACTCTTGTGAAATCAGTGTCTAAGGTTGGGGATTAAGAGGTTACGCCTCGAAGATACCGTGGTTTGGCGTAATTAAGGCCTGTTACTTACACACGGATACTTCCCACCGTAATTTGCCACCTGGCCGATTAGCTTGTGGTCAGATTCAAGCAACAACCTCCCTCAAGTAATTGACCAGTTAGGAGTCGTCTAGGCCTAGGTCAACCCAAGTATAGGCTTGGTTTTGATTTTATTTCTTTTTGTTTGTTGTTTGCTTTTTCTTTTTGTTTGTGATTGTTTGTGAAATGGAATTCAACATCAACAATTCTTTCAATTCTAATATGAATCCAAATTTCACACCGACCCTATTTGTTTTGGATAATTCCAACCCGATTTTTTATAATATGAACCAACCAAATGCACCGGGTTAGACTTATCCGAATCAATATAACCCATACCCCCAATCTTATGACTATAATTTTAAAAATAATTTCAGCTCGTCACAGTGTCAATGGGGATTCACCTCTCCCAAGTCCAATTTTTCACCACCTTATCTATAATTTTCACAATTTTCACAATCTCTATTCCCCAATTTTGCTTCCTATACTCCTTTTCTAGCTACACCAATTGAAGAAAAATCTGAGTTACAAAAGAGTATAGAAGCTAACCTGCAAGATGCCGAGCGGCTTCAGAACATGTTGGACTCCCCAATTCCATAATATTTTCAGGAGTCTTACTCAGTCCCACCTCTTCAAAATGATCAAACATCTATCTTGGAATTGACTGAGGAACTCTTGCGTGAGTCCGAGTGACAATCGTAAAACTTGTTGGACTCACAATCTTCACAAATTTTTCAAAACCAAGAGTCCTACACTCCCTTTCTAGAACAACCATTTGAAGAAAAATCTGAGCTAGAAAAGAGTATAAAAATTTTGCATGAGATATCATAACAATTTCAAAAACCTTTTGCCCAGTATATCGATAGGTTAGAAACACAACTGAGTCAATTGGTTAACATTCATAGGAATGAGGAAACTCACTCTTATCAATCTTTTACCAACCCAGATATCTCTAACTGTATCGATCTAGATAAGGAATCATGTTATTTTGAAAACAAAGATTCAATTTTAGCACACCCATTTGAACTTGACCAACATCAAAATTTTGAGAACGATGTTGATATTTTGACAAGTTATCCTTTTCCTGAAATTAAACTTGAGTATGAGTATGATCTTGAACCTCAACTTGGTAATTAAGTTCTACTTTTTGATTCATGTTGACTCCAGTATTTTTACTCACTTCAGTCCTTTTCCCGAGTCAACATTGGATCCCGTCCCAATCTATCGTGAAATTGAATCACCAATCTTTTATGATCAACAAATTGAACTTGACCAATTCTATACTTTTAAATGTCCCATTGACAAATTGGCAAGTTTTCCTTTTAAAGAAATTGAACTTAGATAAGAATGTGACTTCGATCCTCAATCTGTGATCCAGTTCAAATTCCTGAATCAATATTGACTTCTATTTTGCTACCAGATTTGAGCTACATTTTAGAGTCAGTTTTGATTCCCATGCTTGTCATTCTTGAACTTGAATCGCCAATCTTAGAAAGTCACATTCCGTTGTGAGGAAATGAATGTGAATTAGAATTTTAACTTCTTAATTTGGACCCACTTCCTGAACCAATCTCGACTCCAGAACTTTTACTTGATTTAAGTCAAATTTCTGAGTCAGTGGTCGTTCCTATGCTTCCTGAGTCCAAATCAATCATTCTATCTTTTCATACTCCATTTTGGGACAAGGGTGTTGATAATAATGACTCAAAAATTATTTTGAAATTTGAAAATTAGATGGGATAAAATTCATAATAAAAATCATTCATATATACATCATTTTAATGGGCTGTATTATAGAGGTCATTGGTGTGTTCCTCCGAACTCCACGCAAATTGTATTAGGTCACATTTCGTGTACCAATAGACCACCACCAGAACCACCACCTTTAGGTGATTTTTCCTTCCCTCTCTATTGGTTCATACATACATACATTCACGATGCATTGAGGATAATGCATGAGATAAGTATGGGGGGTCTACTGACATAGAGTTTTTTTAGATTTTCTTTCTTTTTGACTTATTTTAGGATATTCTTAGAAATTTTTGCTTTTGTATAGGATTTTTCCTTTCTTTAAATTTTTTTTGGATCAAGAGATAAAGTTTTGATCTACTTTTAAGAAAATTAAGATAATCTGAGAAATTTAGGAAGCCTTAATTATGACATCTTAAACATAGTCGAAATAATGGATCTTGTTTAAAATTATAGGCTAAGTAAGGTAGATTGGAGAGATAATTTTATCTTGAATTTTTGCCTTAGATAGTATGCATTTCGCACTTACACAATTTTTTGGATGGAAACAAAGATCTAAAATGCCATAGAGCAAATAAAAAAATATGGTATATATGAATAAAATAAAAACCACTTATTAAGCTGGATAACTATGCTTTAGGAAGCATGATTATTCACGCCTAACGGTGGTCAAAAGAAGCAAGTAATCCCCCTTAGTTTTGTGGCCTTATTTACTCGAGTGCTTAAACTTGAGGGATGTTTTCTCATCTGGTGCCCAAGACTGTCTGGTCTGGGAGCACGGTTAAAGGTTCACTACCCGGATAAACTAGAAAGCCTATGAAAACTAAAGGAAAAAAAAGAAAAAAATATATATAAATAAATGGCTTCATGGTTAGAGTTGAAATTCCAGAAATCTCCACTGTCACAAAGTGCATATTATTTAGGTTTTATAAAGGATAAAATATTCAATCCAATTTTGAATTCTTATCGTAATTGAAGACAATCTCTTGCATATAGACTAAGTTTAAGGAAGAATAATTTTTGGTGGATATATAATCTTAGATCGCTTATATTTTTACAAAATATTTCAAAAACTTGTCTCTTTTAAATGTGTTTTCAAAACACTAACATTGTTCTCTTTCTTTATGGATTTTGTGGGTGCAATCCACTAAAAATTCTCAGGAGACACACACTCCTCCTCTAGGGGGGAAACTAGAGGTTTAACGGCTTGTTGCACTCTCTCAGTGCAATCACGTCACCTGCGAAAGTTGTGCAATAATATTTGTAATATAGTTTTTCTTTTTCTTATATTGCTCGGGACGAGCAAAAAGGTAAGTGTGAGGGTATGATTAGTCTGCAATTCTGTATTATTATATCGTATTTTCTACCGATTTATGAATAAAATATCATTTCTAATTGTGTTCTGGTCTACTTTGCAGATAAATCAAGAGTCTAGGTGCAAAGGAGTAATAAGAGCCTAATTAAACCCATTTTCAGGTAATTAAATCTGGATTTCTTGAAAGCCAAGCTAGAGAGTTTATAAAAGATACATTGGATCTAGAAGTTGGCGGGTGTCTGACAAGAAGCTTGAAAGAAATAACCGAATTTGAGCATATCTGGAAGGTCCCCGAAGCGAGGCGAACCTACGCACCAAACCAGGGACCTAAGTCCCTGGTTTTTCCATGAAAATGCGGTAAATTTTGCTTTTCTGTGGCAATATGGTGGACCCACGCGTTAATTTTGGACGCATGGCCTCGTCTCGTCTTCTGGAACCTCCTTTTGCCTATAAATCCCCTGTAGGGACCCGAAACGCAAGGAGATTGGGGAAATAGGCTAGATTTTCTCTCTTTTAGTGTAGGTGTTCTTCTTTTCTTTTCTTTTTTCTTTTGTATTTTCATTTCATTTTTTAGATCATGTATTAGTGCTGAGAGATTCAGAGAGAGAGAAAGAGAGAGATTGATGTAATATATGGTGACAATCTATGTAAAAGTGTCTCCTATCTTCTCTATTGTAATCTTCTCCATCTTCTACTTAATGCTTAGCTAATTTTTCTTCTCATGGTAATCTAACTACTAACAACTAACAATCTAACTACTTACTTGATAATCCACATGAATCTTATAGCCTCTACAAGGCCTTGCTCTTACAATAGCCATTGATGGCTCATGATGAAGGATTCTAACGTTCTAATATTTCTAACATCTAACCCACTAACTTGTTAACTTGCAATATCTTCTTTATTTCATGCTCACCTCTAACTGGTTTTGATGATCTAATAGTACCTTGCAACTTGTTGTGTGGTATGGATGTGTTGTTTGAATGTAAAAAAATAATCTTACGTGCCATGCTTTGTATCGTCTCTTAAAGCTAAGGACTAGTGATGGCCAAGCATCAATGTGAGGCAACTATCACTAAGAGGTTAGCATGGTTAGTGGAGCAATTAGTAGTTAGTAGCCATGAGTTTACTTTTATCTTATTTTACAAATCAATTTCAAACCCTTTTATCATTTTCTTCATTGTTTTCACCAACTTCTTAGTTCATCTTTGTTTCATCTTCTTTTTGTTTTCAAAATCACTTCTCTTTTATTTTCACATCGTCATTTCATCGCCTTCTTCATCTATCACTTCTGGATTTCTTTTCTTCTTTTCTTTATCTTTTTCTAATTCTTTAACAAAGAAGAACTTATTAACAACCGACATGAACATAAACTGTTAATGTTTCTATCACCTCCCGTCCATGTGGATTCGACCCATTGAGCCAATGCTATAATGGAAGTATCGAGGGAACATTAGCACACATATAATTTCACTGATTTCATAAAACACATTTTCAAGTGCTAGTTCCGCCCCGATCACATAGGATGTGAAATCTTAAAGAGAAAAATTATAGATCTTATTACTGCTTTAGCTATTAAATTCACTAGACTAATAGATTGTGTGTTCTAATTTAAAGTTAGTGTAGTGGTCAATTTTTGACCCACACCAGGATCAAAACACGTGTCCTCTCCATTAGAACCTCCCGAGGACATCAACAATGAAAGCCATCCAAGTATCTTCTCCGAGCATCTCCTCACAAAGCATTATTCGTTATTCTCGGGACTATTCCTCCTCCAGAGGAATCGATTGTCCCAAGGATACCTTCCTTTCGAGAGCATCGTCAATCAAAACCAGTTCATTTATCCTGAGTAGGGTTGCCACTGCAACGAACTCCATCAATTTTCACCTACATTTATGGAGCCCTTTACGCTGCCAGATCATTACATATTTCACACATTACAACGCTCGTACTCCAACCTGGACTGTTATAGATAGTGGTATTAATCGCTTTTGCCATAAAGGGCAGAATCAAACCATTATAAGAGAACCACAACATGTAGATCATGCGGTTATTGAAACCGCATGAGCCGCACTGCTAATGATAGCTCCCCGAGTATATATACACTGGGAGATGGAGAAGAAACAACAGGTCACAACCAAGAGAAAAGAGAAAAAAAAGAGATCCACAATCAAACTTCCCACTGAATACTTGTTCTACCCACATTTGCATCGAATGCTTATTTCACTTTTTCAATGCATGCTTGCATGTGCATCCTAACTATTTTCTGCAGCCTTTCTGACCTGAGACTGGGATTTACCCCACTCGGGTGCAAAATCCCAATTCTCCACTGATGGATTTCCCTCACTCGGAGATTCATGTTTGTGCACTCCTAGATGAGATATGCTCCAGCACGGATGTTTTAATGCAGATTGGCCATGGGCTTTTCTCAGTCTTCTTGCGGGAACTAAGATCCTCCGTGGCGGGATCTCTCTTGTTTAGAGACCAAACTATACTGCAGGGATTTTCCCCTCTCCGAGGTCCTATTTCATGGATCCTTGACGGGATATGCCCGCTCACAAGCGAACACGAATCCAACTTTATTGTAGGGATTTTCCCCTATTGGAGGTTTAATCCATAGCTGGGATTTTCCCTCTTGGAGATGATACTTACAGGTACCACTGTGGGATAATCAACCACTCGGGAATTACACGTGAAATTAATCCCCGACGTCTTGGAGTAAAAACAGTTCTCCTTGAGCAGACATCCAATTCAAACAAAAACAAACACAAGGCAAATTAGGCGAGATCTAGACAAACACTTTCATTCTAGAATATTTTCATTATGAAATTTTCCAATTACATCCATTCAAATACATATCCAGTTACATTTAACAAGAGCAACACGAGGTCTATTACATATTTATATTTACTTTTTTGAAAAGAAATACAGATAATCCAATCCTAGTTCGGCCTCGCGAGCCAAGCCCTGAATGACTCCCAAACAAGCAATCCACCACCACTGGAAGGGTAATGATGTCTACAAACCAGAGAAAAACACCAAAACCAAAAATCACGCCTTAAACTTGATAATGAAGCCTGTAAGACAGTGATGATATCATGCCAAGCCTCCCGACTCCAAGATGAACTCAGAACGAAGGTGGATGAGGCAACTATCTAGCAAAGATCCCGAGGACCCCAATGATTTCTCCTATTACCTGCCACCAAGAAAGAGCTCCCACTGGTAAAGCAATGGCAGTCAATAGGAGTACAACAGGCCGGATAGGGGATCAAACCCATCATGAAGCACGCTTTTTGCTCCTGCTTCCAACGCAATAGACGGAAAAAGACGCATGAGCCCCAACTCCAGTTCAACCCGATCTGATCAAGGGTCAGACCTACTAACCTGACAAAAGCAGGAATCCTACCTTCCCTTTCTTATAGCCAAACTTTGTCATGAAAATTGAAGTTACAAGACAAGTTCATCACGAAGACTGAAGTAATGAGACAGATGCCAAGGTGAAGCATCTACCGTCTCCATTAACTCCATCCTCTCCCTCTCCTTCCTCTATCAGGCGAAGAAGAAGAATGATTCTACAATCTACCAGAGAAAAAAATAGAAGGAAAATGAGTTCTTGAGAAGATGGACCTCCTACTTCTGAATCTTCTCTATTTATAGAAGCGAAAGTCGAACTGCCTTGAATTCAAAATTTCAATCACATCTGAAGAGTCGGTTTACATCCTAAATTTTTTATTATATAAAATCAACCAGATACAATCTGATCCTGCCACACGATCTCATCCTTCATGAAGTCAAGATTTAGATCATTAATTAGCTAGCTGTCTTCACTAGTTTTCAAAGAGGGCTCAGAATGCAAAGAGTCATTTTGACTAGACCCTTCTGATTACAAGTGATGTCTCAACTTCTCAAGCCAGGGCCTAATCAGTTTGCTCCGCTCTTTCTTCTTGAACTTTGGAGAAAGAGAAAGCGAAGGGCATTTGTAGTGGTCAATTTCTAACCCAGACCAGGATCAAGGCATGTGTCTCCCTCCGTAAGAACCTCCCAAGGACATCAACAATGAAAGCCATCCGAGCTTCTCCTCATAAAGCATTGTACGATTACTCCCGAGACCGTTCCTCCTCTCGAAGAATCGATTGCCCCGAGGATACTCTTCCTTTCGAGAACATAATCAACCAAGACCAGTTCTTCTGTCCTTATAGGGTTGCCATTGCAACCACTCTATCGATTTTCCTCTACATTTATGGAGTACTTTATGCTGCCAGATCATCCCATGTTTCACACATTATAATGACCCATACTCCAGCGTGGATTGTTACAAAAAATGACAGCAATTGCTCTCGTAATCAAGGGTAGAATCTTAGCCGTTATAAGATAATCACAACATGTAGACCATGCGATTGTTGAAACCCGCATGACCTGCACTGCAAATGAAGCTCCCCGGGTATGTATAAGCTGGGAGATGGGCAAGAAACAACAGGTGACAACCAATAGAAAAGAGAAGAAAAGAAAGAAATTCACAATCAGACTTCTCATAGAATACAAAAATAGCCTTTACCAAGTTAAAATTTCATTATATCCTGTGGCAACCACAGAGTTTTAGCTCTGTTAAATTTACTATAATCTTTTGTAAATAATGAATTCTCTTTTTCCTCCCCGTAATTCTTCTCAAATTGGTTTTTTACGTAAAAACTTGTGTCTTTGCGTTGTCTTTTTGCTTTCTCTTAGATCCAGGTTACAAATTGAGGTGTAAATAAATTTCTTCTGAAAATTTACCCTTATAGTTGATTTAATTATGCTTGATAGAGATTATTAATTACAAAAGGATTTTTTGATAGTTAACAATACTTGAATAAAGTTTCTACCATAAATAATTAGAATAATCAGGATAGAATAGCTAAAGGTTAATGCCCTAGTACTTTTTCTCATACTTAAAAACAATACTTTTAATTTAGTTTAGTTTACTATTTCAAATATTTCTATTATTCAGTTAATATTTAAAATAATTAATAGTGGTAGTTAAATTACAATCTCTGTGGGTTTGACACTCTACGTCATCACTTTATTATTTGTAACGATTGTTACACTTGCCAAATCGCACGTCAAGTTTTTGGCGTTATTGCCGAGGATTATCTGTTAATATCACTAACAATTAAATATAATCTTAAATTGGAATTTTTTTATATAAACTCACACTATAATTTGTGTTTCAGGTTAGAGAAAGGAGAACTTAGGGAGATTTAAATAGATGAAGAATCATCAACTTGACGGCTAAATCGTTGTTCATCTGTTGACTCTAAAGTTCAACATTCAAGAAATTATTCCTGAAACTGCATATGAGGTTCTAGAAGCTCTGACCTTTTAGAACCATATTCTGAGATCAAAAGAACCATCAGACGCTTATTGAAAGAGAAAAGAGATCAAGAAGTGATGACGGTGAACACTGAAAAACGCAAAGCACTTTGAGAATATACTTTGCAGTCCACCTCAGCAGCTATATTAGGTATCAGTGATTAGTTTACAATTCAACATCATCATATCACATTTTCATATCGAGTTATAATAAAACATCACTTCTGAGCCATATTTTGATCTATTTTGCAGATAATTAAGAGTTCAAGGGAAAGTCAGAATAAGAGCCTAATTAAACCCAATTTCGGGTAATTAAATCATAATTCTTAGAGATCAAGATATAAAGCTTCTAGAAAATACATTGGATTCAGAATTGATGATGAATCTAAAGAAATAGTGGTCTAGAATACCCAAATCTAGAGCTATCTAGAAGATCCTCACAGCTGGACGAACCAACAGAGCCAAACCAGGACCTAAGTCCATGGTATTACTACAAATCTGTTGCAATTCTCGCGGATCTGCTGCAAAGTTGCCGCATGGCCTCTTCTGGCCTTCCAGACTCTTTTATGCCTATAAATACTACAATTTCAGGCCATAATCAGGTTTAGAGAGCTGTAGGCCAGGGTTTCTTTCATTTTACTGCAGTGCAGTGTAGTTCTTCTTCTTCTTCTCTTTTATATTTTCTTTTTATTTTAGATCATGTATTAGGGCAGAGCTTGATTAGGAAGAGAGAGATTGATGTAATAGAAGTGACAATCTATGAAAGCTTCCTTCTTTTCTTCCTGGTTTCTTCTCTAACCTCTAACATGACAAGCTAACTTTCTTTCATGACAATCTAACTACTAACCACTAATCATTTAACCTCTTACTTGATAATGCATATGAATCTAATAGCCTCTACAAGGCCATGCTCTTGCAAGAGCCATTGATGGCTCATGATGATAAATTCTAACATTCTAACTTGCTAACATGCCAACAAGCAACTCAGTTATTTCATGCATACTTCTAATGGTTTTGATAATCTAATATTTACATTAGCTTGCTCTTGATCCAAGTTAGAATGTGAAGAACACCATATGTGCCATGCTTTGATACATCTCTTGAAGAAGCCAAGGATTAGTGATGGCCAAGGATCCATGTGAGACAACTATCACTAAGAGGTTAGCATAATTAGTTGAGCACTTAGTAGTAGCCATGAATTTTCTTCGCTTTTTACTTTATTTTCAAAACTATTTTCAAAACCATTTCATTCTTTTCTTATCAATGTTTTCACTATCTTCTTATGTTTTCATCTTCTTCACCACAAGATCATCTCTCTTCTATTTTATTTTTAAAACTACTTTCTAAATCACTTCTTAAAGTTTTTCTTGCTTTTTTCTTTGTTTTACTTTGTTTCTACTATCTTGCTTGTCCTTCACTGATTCCAAACCATTTAATGATTGCTTTCACTTCGCCAATCTCATCGCCTTCTCCACCTATCACTTCTAGCTTTCTTTTCTTTTTCTTTTCTATTTCCTTAACAAAGAAGAATTATTAACAATACAATGTGAACACGAACTGTTAATGCTTTTATCGCCTCCCGTCCCTGTAGATTCCACCCGTATAGCCTATATGCTATAAAGGAAGTATCGAGGAAGCCAAAGCAACATACTTAAATTACTGATTTAAAAAACACATTTTCGTGCACAATTTAACCCTGATCAATCAACAAGCCAATAATTCAAGCCAATAATTTTGAGTTGAGGACTAGAGTAATCCAATTGGTGCAAAACACGTGTCAATTTGGAGGAGGACCTGATGAAGATCCAAACAAGTACATCAAGAGCTTCTTGGAGATATGAGATACACAGAAACATAATGGGGTCTCTTCCAACACAATAAGATTGATGCTATTTTCTTTCTGCACAATGGATAAAGTAAAGATATAGTTCTACTCCTTACCTAAAAAGACAATCGCTCATGGGATGGGGTGGCTTCAGCCCTCTTGCCAAACACCTCCATCGGCCAAGGTATCTAAATTAAGAAGCGATATCATGGCTTTTGCACAACTCGATGATGAATTTAACATGGTGCATGGGAAGGTATAAAGTGCTCTTAAACAAGGCGGCTAATCATGGGCTACCCTCATGGTTGAAGATCCAATTTGGTACAATAGAATCCAACTACAATAGTTAGCTAATTAGATGTCATCAAATCACTACCAATGGAAGTCAATAAGGGGACCAACAAAGAAGATCGCGGGCATACAGGAACTCGATGTTCTATCGAATCCAAGGACAACAAGCGGTAATCAAAAAAAAACTTGGAGAAGCCACTGTAAGTTCAATTCAAATAAACTTATCTTGTGATTTTTGTAGAGGGGGTCATGAGAATAACAATTGTAAATCTAGCTACAATTATGCCTTTGAGCAAAATGAGCAAGCCAATTATATCAACAACTAGAAAAGGCCCTACTCCAACACTTACAATTTAGGATGGAGGACTACCTAAATTTACAATGGGGCAACAACATGAAGTTGAACTTTCAGCCACCATAATAAAAGCAACAACAATGCAAACAACAGATGGAGAAGAAATCAAGCTAAGAAGAAGCAATGCCACATCTTGAAACAGACACAGTTCAATATCAAAAGAATACATAGCATTTATATATGCTCTTAAAGTTCAGATGGGCCAGATTGTGATCCAGTTAGCCAATAGACCCCAGGGGTCATTGTTGAGCAATAGATTGCAAATTCTCCATCTGAACGGCTAATCTACCATCCAGAAAATTAAGCATGACCTGAGCTAGAGACTACAAAGAAGATTCCAGTGAAGCATTATGTTCCACCTATTTCTTTTCCGCAGAGGCTAAGGAAACAGAACACAGATAAGCAATTCTCTCAATTTATGAATATGTTTAAGAAATTTTATATTAATATTCCTTTTATAGATGCTTTACCATAGATGCTGAACTACGGGAAATTCATAAAAGAAATTCTGAGGAATAAAAGAAAGTTGGAGGATCATGAGACAGTAATGCTCAACGAGGAGGTAGTGCAATTCTATTGAATAAACTAC